>JAJIBD010009961.1:0-63622 GCA_021461705.1 Cryptotis parvus | reverse complement strand
CAGATGGGAACCAAGTTCCAAGTAGACTGAAAAAGCACTACACACTGTTCATAAAGTTAGCTCCTAAAAATACATGTTTGAGTTTACCTTGTTCATCTGGTGCGGTTAAACCTAGGTGGTGATCAGGGAGGCTTAAAGACGCGTTTGGCGGGTCCCCACTGCTCTGAACTCCCTTAAACGTCCTTAAGTCAGAAGATGCAATGGTGCAAAGCATGGGAGTTCAGCTTCCAGGTTGGGACCCAGCTAGGACTGGCCCATGAAGCTACAACTACGATCTGCGTGACACAGCTCTGAACGGGACACCACTCCCCCTCGCTTTTCACTGTCTTCCCGTTCATCATCGATTGGCTCGAGCGGGCACCAGTAACATCTCCATATGTCCTGTCTCATGCTAGTAGAGCCCAAGGGCACCTGCTTGCTCCAGGAACATAAAGAGCCTCAAACCATTCCATCAGGTCATGGGAATGAGGTCTATAATTGTTACTGGTATTTGGCATATCAAATATGAACACGGGTAGCTTGCCAGGCTCTGCCGTGCAGGTAGCATACTACCCTCACTTTTTATAAAACTTAAATCTGCTTGGGGCCGGGCGATAGCCCAGCAGGTAGGGCGTTTGCCTTACACGCGGCCGGCCTGTGCTGGCCTGGGTTTAATTCCCGGCATCCCATATGGTCAACCGAGCACTGTCAGGAATAATTTCTGAGTGCAGAGCCAGGAAAAAACCCCTGAGCATTGCCGGGTGGGACCAAAAAAGCAAAAAAAAAAAAAAAAAAAAACCCTTAAATCTGCTGTGTTTGATGAACGGTCTCGCCATAGAGCCTCTAGCAAACTCCGGCATTCCTTCGGAAGCACTTTGGCTGCCATAGAAGAAAGGTGGGGCTCGGCAATCAGGGAACGTGTCTCGGGAAAGGGAAAATCCATGCTCTGACAGGTGCCCTGGAGCGCGAGAGCCGAGGCAATGCAGAATGGGACTAGGGGAGTTGGTGATCAGACCAGATCACGGCTCAATTCCGTCTCGAGAAGAGTAACCCTCCCCTCCCCTGCACACCTCCTTTCCTAGCGACCCCGCCAGCACCTTCAAGCTCCTCTCCCATCCCCCTCCGCCCCCGCAGCCCTCTCCCAGCCCTTGGCGGGAGGCTTCCTCACGTGACAGCGCGTAAACGCGGAAGACGCACTGCAGCACCGCCGGCCGCGGGACGACGGAGCGCGCCCTCTGGCTTCTCGTCTCTATGATCCTCCTGGTGCTTCGCCGGCTAGCGCGGTGTCATAAGTCCTCCACGCCGACAGAGGCCAGTGCAGGCTGCGGACGGTCTCGCGAGAAGGCCCGGCTTCTTTCCGAAAGCGCGGCGGCCCGGCCAGGGCGCGCGCGCATGCGCGCTGGCTCGGGCGTGGGAGCGGGAGCGCGGGGCCGGGCCCGGCGGGGACTCGGGGCGGTAGTGTGGTGGCGGGGGCGAGAGCGCGCGTGTCGCCGTCGTGGGCTCCCACACCGTGCCGGAGCCGCGGTGCGGGAGCGGGCGTGAGAGCGCCGTGCGGGCCGCGGCGATGTTCCGAAAGGCCCGGCGAGTGAACGTGCGCAAGCGGAATGACTCGGAGGAGGAGGAGCGAGAGCGCGAGGACGAGCAGGGAGCCGCCGCCGTTGTTGCCGCTGCCGGGCTCCGGCGAAGAGCCGGGCGGCGGCGACGGGACCCCCCGGCGGGGGAGTCGCTCCTGGGCCCGGGGGCCGCCGCCGTCGCTGCCGCCGCCACCGCCTTCCGCGGGCGCCGAGGCCGGGGGCGGCTTCCCCGGCGGCGCGGAGCCCGGCAACGGGCTGAAGCCGCGCAAGAGGCCGCGCGAGAACAAAGAGGTGCCCAGGGCCAGTCTCCTGAGCTTCCAGGACGAGGAGGAAGGTAACCGCCGCGCCCCCGGTGTCGCCCCCGGGCACCCCACGTCGCCCGGCCGCCCCACCCCCGGCCGCCAGCCTGGCGCCGCCCCCCCCCCACCCCGACCTGCCGCGCGTCTGTCCCCGCCTCCGGGGCTGCTGCTCGGGCCGGGGACGCGGGCCCGCGCCGCCCCCAGCCTCCCCGAGCCCCGCCGGCCTCCGTGCGCCCCCGGCCCGGGCTGCCCCGGCCTCTTTTCTCCCCCTCCGGCTGCGCTCTTAGGGGAGCGCTTGGGTGGGCGTCCGCGAGCGCTGCACCTGCCGGGTCCCGCGGGTGCGCGCCCCCCCCCCAGCTCGTCCCGTCCCCCCATCACACCCCAGCTGGGGGTTGTCGCTGCTGTGGAGCTGAGTGACCTTGGGCCGCTTCCTTGCGATCGCTGGGCCTCAGTTTCCCTCCCCGGCCCCCTCCTGGGGACTGACCGGACCTGGGCTCCCATTGGCTTTGCCACGTTGCAGGGACAGGTGTGATCTTTGACACCCAGCGGCCGCAGACCAGACCCTATCCCAGTCCCGGGCAGCAATAGATTTCCTTTTCGTCCGCCGCTAAGGAAACGAGCCTCTGATCCTCTGCTTCATGCCGAGCTCGGGGCAGTAAGACCCGGCCCGTGGCCGCCGGCTGAGGGTGTTGATAGAAAACGGGCTTTTACAAGAGGGAGATCCGGGCTCCCTGCGAATCTCTGTTTGCATCGGGGAAGATGGGCTTGGGGCTTTCCAGGAAAGTGGGTTTAGTTAGTTTAGTCTCTGGCCGTTCTGGAAGTTTCCCTTTCTTTCTTTTTTTTTCTTTTTGGGTCACACCCAGCGATGCTCAGGGTTACTCCCTGGTTCTGCACTCAGGAATCACTCCTGGCACTGCGTGGGGGACCATATGGGATGCCGGGGATCGAACCTGGGTCGCCTGGGTTTGCCGTATGCAAGGCAAATGCCCTACCGGCTGGACTATCGCTCCGGCCTCAGTTTCCCTTTTCTTTAAGAAAGAAGGTGGGCACATTTGGGGGGTTTCGGTGGTGCGGGGTCGGTTGGTTGGACTATCGCTCCCCGCCTAAGTTTCCCTTTTCTTTAAGAAAGAAGGCGGGCACATTTGGGGGTTTCGGTGGTGCGGGGTCGGTTGGTTGAGATGTTTGTGGTCGACTTTGAAGTGTTCTAATGCAAGCTACGTCACCACGACTTACTCTTGAAAAGCAACGTGCTGCCGTGTGCCGGTGGTGATGAGGAGAGTTAACCCAGACTTGTTTCATTTCAATTAAATTTTAATTTAATTTAAAGTTTGTCTTGGGGCCGAGCAATAGCACGCCCAGGTTTGATACCCTGGCATCCCAGAGGGTCGCCCAAGCACTGCCAGGAGTAAATCCGGGTGCAGAGCCAGTAGTAACCCCTGAGCATTGCTCGGTGTGACCCCCAAAAAAAAAAAAGGCCAAATTAAAGAAAGAAATAAATAAAAAAAAAAAAAAAAAAAGACCAATTTTGTCTTAATTTACATTTTGGGACTTCTGGCAGCCCTCAGGCTTCTCCTGTGAGGCTCAAGTGAGTCTCGAGTCTCGGGTCCAGTCTAGGTTGGCCGCGTGCAAGACACCTTTGTAGTCAAGGCTCGGATCACAGCTTGACAGTTCAAACCGCACCCTTCCTCTTAGAAACTTGTTTCTGGTACCTTACTGTTTCGTGATGTGTTTTTTCAGTTGGGAAATTCCTCCCCCCCCCAAATAGATGATTTGAGGCAAACAGTCGGGAAAGTTCTACAAGCTACTGTATTGTGCCTTTCAAAGCATCGTGTTTAGGACTGGAGCGCCAGCATTCAGCTGCTGACCCTGGTGGGCCCCCTGCATGGCCTAGGGTTGCTCCTGCAAGCTGCTCTAGGGGCGATCGCTGAGCACAGAGCCTGGAGTAAGCTCCCAGCACCACAGAGTGTGACCCACAAACCGACAAGGATAATCAGGTTTGCGTTGCCGCAGCTTAATTTATGAAGCGGATTTTAGTTTTTTGAGAATGTAGGTTTTTTTTTTCCCTCCGCTCTTTGGGTCACACCTGGCATTGCTCAGGGGTTTCTCCTGGCTCTGCACTCAGGAATTACTCCTGGCGGTGCTCAGGGCACCATATGGGATGCCGGGATCGAACCGGGTCCGCCACGTGCAAGGCAAACGCCCTCCCGCTGGACTCTCACTCCGGCCGAAAGTGTAGGTTTGAAATGACTTTGAGGTGCTGTGACTGCGCGCGGTGCCTTGATTTGCCTGTAACACGCTGTCAGTGAGAAGGGAAGGCCTTCGGGGGGGCTCGCTGTCAGTGAGAAGGGGAGGCATTGCCTTCGGGAGGGCTCGCCACATTTCATTTGTTTCTCTTTAGAAAACGAAGAGGTTTTCAAAGTGAAGAAATCAAGTTACAGTAAAAAGATAGTAAAGTTGCTTAAGAAAGAATATAAAGAAGATCTTGAAAAGTCGAAGATTAAGACAGAACTCAACTCATCAGCTGACAGTAAGTCCCGCGCCATGGGCTTCTTCAGAAATGACCAATGGAAGCGAAGGGCTGGTGGGCGGCTCCCCTGGGTGTTTCACCGTCTTCATCTGTAAGTGCGGTTTTAGAAAGTACCGCTTCCTGGATGTTCCTGGACTCTGCTGCACATTCCTGGGTGTGTGTTGGAGGCATAGGCTTCCTCCGCTCGTGGGCTGTTCACACGTGACTCAATCCTGACACAACTTTGGGTGTGTGACGTTTAACGTTGCTGGTGCTTCTGCTCAGCCAGCTCTCCTGTCCTCGGACTAGCCCCCTGCTCTCCTGTCCTCGCACTGGCCCCCGGCTCTCCTGTCCTCGCGCTGGCCCCCCGGCTCTCCTGTCCTCACACTGGCCCCCTGCTCTCCTGTCCTCACACTGGCCCCCCGGCTCTCCTGTCCCTCGCACTGGCCCCTGGCTCTCCTGTCCTCGCACTAGCCCCCGGCTCTCCTGTCCTTGCACTGTCCTGCTGGCTCTCCTGTCCTCGCACTAGCCCCGGCTCTCCTGTCCTCACACTTGGCCCCTGGCTCTCCTGTCCTCGCACTGGCCCCTCGGCTCTCCTGTCCTCAGCACTGGCCCCCCGGCTCTCCTGTCCTCCGCACTAGCCCCCGGCTCTCCTGTCCTTGCACTGTCCTGCTGGCTCTCCTGTCTTTGCACTGGCCCCCAGCTCTCCTGACCTCTCTGAGCCCCTGTCTCAAGGAAAGAGGGTCCGTCACAGTCTACTGGGCTCTCTGTTGTTCTCATGTGGGGTCTTGGGACACATTTTTTCCCTTCCCCATGGAGTTAGAGGTGGAATTGCCTTCTGCTTTCTCAGTTACAGCATGATGTGGTTAAAGCATGCCATTGTATATAAAGATACAGGCTGTTTCGGAGATGCCGTCACCTTAAATTGTCAGTGTTTGGGCAAGGGGCCCAGTCAGTAGTAGTGGTTCCGAGTGTACTTTTCAGAGGCAGGAGAAGGAATACTTAGAAATAAAATGCCATGGGGTTGGAGCAATAGTTCAGCGGGTAGGGCGCTTACGTTGCACACGGCCGGCCTTTGCTTGTCCGGCATCCCATATGGTCCCCCGAGCACCGCCAGGAGTAATTCCTGAGTGCAGAACCAGGAGTAACCCCTGAGCATTGCCGGGTGTGACCCAAAAAGAAGAAAAAAAAAAAGCAAAAGAAATAAAATGGCACTGGAAGATGAATCTTTATTGGTTTTGAAAGATGGGAGAGCAAAAGTAGGAATGTATACATAATACATATTTTTTTAATCAAGAGTGAAACGGGCTGGAGTGATAGCCCAGTGGGTAGGGCGCTTGCCTTGTACGCCGCCGCCCTGTGCCGGCCTGGGTTCGATCCCCGGCATCCCATATGGTCCCCTGAGCACCGCCAGGAGTAGTTCCTGAGTGCAGAGCCAGGAGAAACCCCTGAGCATTGCTGGGTGTGACCCAAAAAAGCAAAAAAAAAAAAAAAAAGAAAAAGAAAAAAAGAGTGAAACAGTAGTTTCAGAAAAGAGCAAGTGCCCCTGACAGCCCCAGGTGGCCAGCCTGTGGCCAAAGTAGAGGGAGATGGTAGAGTATGTCTAGTGTCCATTGAAACCGCAGTTTGCCGCATTTAGTGGTTCTCCAGAATAGTGAGGTGTGGCGAGGGCTGGCCGAAACTTTCATCTGTTACTAGAATGAAGCATGAATGTCAGGAGCGCCAGAGGCCTAGACAGTGTAAATGCCGGGGCCGGAGCCACTGATGGTGGATTTGGAAGGTGTCGGTGCATCCTGACTGAGACTTCTTGATGAATAAAAAGTGTTTATTTTTGGGGCCGGAGTGATGGTCCAGCAGGGAGGGCGTTGCCTTGCATGCAGCCGACCGGGTTCGATCCCCTGGCATCCCATATGGTACTCCGAGCACCACCAGGAGTAATTCCTGAGCAAACAGCCAGTAGTAACCCCCTGAGGATGGCCGGTGTGGCCCAAAAAGAAAAAAAAAAAGTTTGTTTTACATGTGGAGAAGAAATGGAAAGGATTGAAAGAAATATCCTGAGGGAAGGATCTGCGACAGAGCTCCAGTACCACACTGTAAAGTCCCCTGAGCGCCGTGCCAGAACGAGCCTCACGCTGTGAGGAAACCGGACAGAGTGGGAGGAGAACTATCTTTAGGGGAGCCAGTTAGGCCATGGGGGTAACTGCCTTGTTTTCCTGACACCTGCCGAGAACCCGCTATGGACACGGAAAACAACACGAGAAAGATCAGGAAAAATGAGGACAGTGAAAGGCCGATTTTCTCTGGGTTTTAGAGGCTGCAGCAAGGATGGGGTTTCCAAGGTTTCTGGGGTGGACCCGCCTTCAGTGTCCACACAACTCGCCCTCACTGATGGCTCGGTTACTGTGCTCAAATGCTCGGGCTAACCTGCTCGCCTCTCCCGACACACGCTTGCCCTTGGTGTGTATTAGAAGACCTGAGTCTCCTCTTTCTGTTTTTATTTTTTGGCTTTTTGGGTCACACCTGGCGATGCTCAAGGGTTACTCCTGGCTCTGCACCCAGGAATTACTCCTGGTGGTGCTCGGGGACCTTAAGAGATGCCGGGATCAAACCCAGGTGGGCCGCGGGCAAGGCAGACACCCTCCCCGCTGTGCTGTCACTCCAGCCCCAGGTCTCTTCCTCAAAGAATGACCTTCCTTTCGCACTTGGGGTAGAAATGGCCCATCAAGAGATGTAGGGTGAAATAATGGTGCAGATTGAGGTAATTGTTGGAAGCTTAACGGTGGGGCCAGAGAGAGGTCGTCAGGGCTGAGGCCGCTTGCCGTGTGCCAGGACCAGGTTAGCTGCCCGCAGCACAGAGCCGGTGTGTTTGTGTTTGGCCCTGAGTGTGAGGGCTGTGAGGACGGATGGCTCTGAAGCTAATGAAAGCTAGAACAAGGCCAGAGTTGTCGTCCAGCGGGTGCTTAGAGGCTGGCCTGGGAGGAGCAACAGTGCTGAAGCTTAGCTAATGCTGGCCGCAGTCGTTGGTTAATTGGTGGCTGGAAATAGGAGAAACCAAGGCTGTTTGCCAGGGCTCACCCTTGGCGTGCAGTTGCTGGAAAGCGGTCCATCCTGCTTTGGAGAGAAGTAGGTGACAGTGGACAGAGGAACCAGGTTGTTAGGATACAGAGGTCAGCTTGGGGCGGGAGATGGTGGGGGGGCGTGGTGGTAAGGCCAGTCCTGACGCTGCACGTCATCCCCAGAGCACCGCCAGGTGTGGTCGGTCGCTGTGTACAGATCCAGGAATAGGCCTTGAGCACTGCCAGGTGGGGCCCAGCCCCCCTTCTCATTTCCTACCTCCCGAAACAAAAGAAGGGGAGCCTTAACAAGTTCAAGCTAAAGGGAAATGTAGTTGAGGGCAGTATCTTTTGAAGCAGTGGCAAGAGAAATTGAGGTCACGAGAAAAGATTTTAGCATTCCTTGCTTTTATTTGGAGATGTAGGAAATGGAACCCAGCGCCTCGACTCATACGTGATGTTGGTCCCCTGGGCCCCGCCAGAAGTAATTCCTGAGTGCAGAGCCAGGAGTTAACCTGAACAGCTCTAGGTGTGGCCCCCAAACGAACAAAAGCAGAGTGACCTAGATCTTAGTAAAGTGGGGGGGTCAGTGGGAAGGGGAGAACTTGGGCTCGAGTGTGGGCAGAGAACCAGAGACTCTGGCAGCTGTTTCTGGAGGAGAGGAGCCTTGTAGGGAAAGCACGGATTAGTCAGCGCGAGCTTCCGTTTAGGACCAAAAGTCTTCCTTTCCTTTCTGTTGTGTGTATTGCCAGGGTCGGTGCTTTGAAGTAAAAGCCATTTTTTTCCCTCATTCATTTTTGCCTGAGCCATAAGTGGAGTTAGCGCTGGTTTACAAGCCAGCTTCCGTGTGTGACGCGGGCACACGCAGAGAACAGCGACCGGTCGGGGTGATAGCTCAGGGGCTTGCGTATGGCTTTTCCAGGTTGGGGTCCACATCTGCTCCCCAGCCGCGGGGTTCCCTGAGCACTGGCTGTTGTGGTGCGGCACACGGGCTACTAGTAGAGTGTTGACCAGGTGATCCAGGGAGTCCACCCCTGGCCGACTTGGTCTTTGGGCCGCCTGTTCTGATTACGGAACCCTAGGAAGTATCTGGTCATGCCTGCTCAGCCCAGGTGGTGTTCTAAGCAGGCGGTCAGGAGTGCTCAGAGCTGAGGGCCGGCCCCTTCAGGTGGAGGGTGGAAACAGATCTGAGGTATCACACCGGGAGGCTTGGCTGGTCCATATCCGCAGCGGGAAGCCCCTCGAGCGCAGTTTACTGAAGCACTGACTGAAACCAAGGTTAAGGCGGTCCGAGCACTTCGCTGCGAGGAAGAAACGGTGCTCTTTGACCAGCAGTGAGTCCCTCTCACTTCCTCGGTAGGCTGAGCAGCGCGTCCCCTGTGTACGCCGCCTCAGGGCTGTTGTTCTGTTCCATTTTCATACTCTGGGGCTTTGCGTTTTTAATAAGTAAGTATAAAATAGCTTGAGTTTTAATGAATCGAACCCATACCTGAGTTACTTGGTTGATCTATTTGTGATGTCAGTAAGTTTAAATTACTTATTTCCAAAACTGTAGATGAGCCCCCGTTGGACAGAGCGGGGCATGTTAAGGATGCCGATCCGAAGACGGGCGGTCCTCAGCGAACACGGTGACGCAGGAAATGGACATGGAGAGTGAGAAGGAGGAGGAGAAGCCCAAGGCTGGTGGGGCCTTTTCTAACGCCTTGTCTTCCCTGAATGTTCTCCGGCCAGGTGTGTGTTTGCAAACACTGCAGTGAGCCCCCCAGGTGACTCTCGAAGGAAGAAGGTAGCTAATGCTATTTCTGATGCCTGCTGTGTTTGAGAACACACGGGTGATTTGATTTCAAGTGAGAACTAGAAACATCGCAGTTTTGCAAGCTTATTCAGAGAGCCAGGTTTGTAACGAAAGTGTATGGGATTTCACTTGGATACAGGATGCTAAGATAGTTGCATATTGATGCCAGAGCTGGGTGGGGTGGGGGGCACTTTCCTTGCAAGCAGCTGACCCGGGTTTGATCCCAGGCATCCAATAAGGTCCCCTGAGCGTGCTAAGACAATTAGAAAATAGTAAGACATTAACTTCTTTACTATAAATGAAAAGATCAGATATTTATTTAATGGATTATTTTCTCTTTGGTAAGTATGGGTAAGCTTCAAAAACAAATTTTATGCTGAATAGGAGCATGGAGAAAAACAATTTAACATGAAGAAAAATGAGGCATACCATTATATTGGATGTGCTTCCGGTGAATTGAATATTGTTGGCAAAAACAAAAGTACCTTTTTTTAGATTGTGACATTATTGAGATTACTGGTGTTTTTAGAGATTTTTGTTTGCTTGCTTGGTTTTGGGGGCCACACCTGATGATGCTCGTGGCTTCCTCCTGGCTCTGTGCTCAGGAATTACTCCTGGTGGTACTCAGTGGTACTTAGTAATTTCTAATTACTAACTTAGAAAACAAAAATTAAAAATATTGGAGGACGGACGGACAGTACAGCAAGTGGGTGTTTGCCTTGTATGCAGCTGACCAGTGTCCATCCCTAGCATCCCCTGAGGCGCCCCCCACCCCCCCCAAGCACCACCATGAGTTGCCAAAAAACCAAAACATTAGGTGGCCTGCAGCTAATATCAGAACATCACTTCAGCAAGGTTGTTGTGGGAGAATTCTTTTATACTTTGATGTTAAAAAATAAAATAGGGGCCAGAGCGATAGCCCAGCGGGTAGGGCGTTTGCCTTGCACGGCCGGCCCAGGTTCAATCCCCGGCATCCCATATGGTCCCCCGAGCACTGCCAGGAGTAATTCCTGAGTGCAGAGCCAGGAGAAACCCCTGAGCATTGCCGGGTGTGACCCCAAAAAAGCAAAAAAAAAAAAAAAAATTAATAAATAAAATAAAATAAACCTTTGAGAACCTAATACTGTCGTATTTCCTTACTCTTGCCACATATATCCAGGAGAAATTCCAGATGCAGCTTTTATACATGCTGCTAGGAAAAAGCGACAACTGGCCCGGGAATTAGGGGACTTTACCCCCATGACAGCGGGAGCCTGGTAAAGGCCGCCTGGTTCGAGAAGATGAGAACGACGCCAGCGATGATGAGGATGACGATGAGAAGCGCCGCATAGTCTTTTCTGTGAAGGAGAAGTCACAGCGACAAAAAAATTGCTGAGGAAATAGGTAACTTGATATTACAGCACAGAAATCCACTCTTGGGGTTGCTGTTCGTAGGAGCAGCTGCTGGGGACCAGCGGGAGGGCGTTTGCCATGCATGTGGCCAACTGGGGTTCATCCCACATCCCATATGGTCCCCGAAAGCACCGCCAGGAGTAATTCCTGAGTGCAGAGCCAGGAGTAACCCCTGAGCGTAGCCAGGTATGACCAAAAAAGAAAAAAAAAAAGAGCAAATGCTGTCATTGGGGCTAGCTAGCTACGAGCCTCACTGTTTCTGTCCAAGGGTTGGCTTCATTAGGAGAAATGTCTTAGAATTTTGTGAAACCAGAACGGGGTAGGCACTTGCCTTGCATGTCCAGTTTGATCCCTGGAACCTCATCTGACCTCTAAGCACTGCCAGGTATGGGACCAAAAACATTTTTTTTTTTTTTTTTTTCTGTTAGCAATTTATGGGGGGGAGTGGTAGTACATCGGGTAGGGCATTTGCTAACCCGAGTTTGACCCCTGGCATCCCATATGGTTCCTCGAGCACCACCAAGAGTAATTTCTGAGAGCAGAGCCAGGAGTAATCCCTGAGCATTATTGGGTGTGACCCCAAAGGAAAAAAAAAATGCACTAGGAATTTATGAAAGCTGTTATTTATCAGGTCCTTTGCCCTTGACCAGTATTGCGACTGGGAAGAAATTAGCTAAGCAATCTTTTTTTTTCAGCTTTTGCTATTTTGCTTTTCCCCCCCCCCACCCCCCCCGCCAGGCGCCTCCCCCCCGCCCCCCCCACAAACACCCCCCCGGGGGGGGTGGGGGTAGGGTGGTATCCCCAACCCCCCCGGGCAAAAAAACCCCCCCGGGATCACCCTATTTTGCATTTCTAAATCACTCATGCGTGAATTGATGTAAATGGCTCATGTTAGTGACTCGAGGCTTTGTTTGTGTTACTGCATTCCTGTCGGGCCCCCAGAGGTTCAGACAGCTGAGGTTTCAGCCTAAACATGCTTTGGTACCAGTTTTTGCTTCAAGGCTTGCTGTGAAAGACGGTCACCATGAAGCAAACGAGAGGGGAACTCATAGCTTACCTTGTATGGTGGCTGTCTTGACGCCGCTCTCTGGGGCTTGAGTCCACGGAAGTGGGTCAGCTGTCTTCCTCCACCTCTTTGGGCTGACGGCTCTTTGCTGGTTGTGGCTCTAGGAATCGAGGGGAGTGATGACGATGCTTTAGTAACTGGTGAACAAGATGAAGAGCTCAGCCGATGGGAGCAGGAACAGATCAGAAAAGGAATTAACATCCCTCAGGTAAGAGCTTTATTAAATTACAAAAACTGGGGCCAGAGTGATAGTACCATGGGTAGGGCGTTGCCTTGCACACCGCCAACCTGGGTTCCATCCCTGGCATCCCCAAGCCCCACCAGGAGTAAGCCCTGAGCGTTGCTGGGTCTGGCCCCTCAAATAAATTTGAAAAACTCAAAGGTGAATAAAAATCACACTTTGGACATCTGATTTAGTAAAGCAGTCATTACATATTGGATTGGATCTTTGTCGTTTGTACAATATTAAATTCATAGTGAAGGGCCAGAGCAAATTCAGCTGGTGAGACACTTGCCTTGCACGCGGCTGACCAAGGTTCAGCCCCCAGATGGTCCCCGAGCGCCAGCAGGAATGGCTCTGAGTGCAGAACCAGGAGTAACTCGAGCGTTGTCAGGTGTGGCCCCAGACTGGAGAAATGAATCCATAAAATAATAGTCGGGCCAGAAAGACAGTCCAGGGCGAAACACTCACCTCATACCTCGTGGGCCCAGATTCGATCTCCTGCATCACGTTTAATCCCCAGCCCCCAAGAAGTGACCCTCTAAGCACAGAGCCAGGAGTAAGCTCTGAGCACTGCCGGTATGACCCAAACTCCCCTGCCCCATCATGGTGATTGTTCTAATAAGTTTTGTAATCACAGTGATGGAAACTTCTGTGTATTTTTATTTTCCTTTTTGGGTCACACCCGGCAATGCTTAGGGGTTTCTCCTGGCTCTGCACTCAGGAATTACTCCTGGTGGTGCTCGGGGGTCCATATGGGATGCCGGGGATCGAACCCCGGCCAGCATGGGCGGCCGCGTGCAAGGCAAACGCCCTACCCGCTGGGCTATCGCTCCGGCCCTTCTGTGTATTTTTTTCAAAGGGATCCTTCACCTATCAGCAGCAGCATTATGAGAGCTTATTAGTACAAATACAAATTCTCACCCTTGGGGCCAGAGCGATGTATAGCAGATAGGCATTTGCCTTGCACATGTCTGGCCTGGGTTCCATCCCAGGTGTCCCATATGATCCTCAGGCACCACCAGGAGTGATCTCACCCTTTCAGTTGGTGGTGTGCTCTGGCCTGAACCCGGGCCTCATAATTCCCGGGCAAGCGCACCACAGCAGACTCCTTCTCCAGGCCCATCCCACACGCTTTCCTCCCAAATTCTTCCCATCTTTTGAGAGACTGTGTTTGAGAAACACTGGGCTGATCCGACCTTCAAGTGCATAGGAACCTTTCCTTGTGTAGACACAGTGGTTCTTTGCTGTTTTTGTTTCCTCTCTCCGGCCATGTTGGGTGAATGGAACGTTTCTGTTGTTCTCTCCTGTTGTTTTGTTTCCTCTCTCCTTCCTGATAGGTTTGGGAATGCAGAAGTGGGGCCATGCTGGGTGAATGGGATGTTTCTGTTGCCAGCCTTTAGGCTGCCTTTATCCTGCTGTCAGGTTAATGAGGCGCCCACGGAGAGAAAGTTGAAGAGATTGGAATCTCTTCCTGTCCTCTTTTTGTGATCCTCTTAAATTGGTGGCCTTGAACGCTGTACTATCCCTTCGCAACACTAAACTTTCTTAGTTTTTGTTGTTGTTGTTTGGCGATGCTCAAGGCTTACTCTTGGCAGTGCTTGGAACACTATATGGGATGCCAGGGGTTGAACCTGGGTTGCCCATGTGCGAAAGCAAAAGCCCTATCTGCTATGCTATTGCTCCAGCCCCTCTTTCATAGTTTTGAGTTACTAAATTCTGGAATGAAACCCTCTGATTTAACCAGCTTCACATTGATTTTGAAGAGTTCTGCCATCTCTTTATAAAGTGCTTATAAAGTTTGTATAATTTTTGTTTTTTTTAACCCTAGAAACACAGGATTTTCACATTTTCCGGCAGTTTCCATCTGGTCTTCCCTAGGTTCAAGCAAGTCAGCCTGCGGAAGTGACCATGTACTACCCGAACACCTACCAAGCAATGCCTTATGGTTCCTCCTATGGCATTCCTTATAGTTACACGGCCTATGGATCATCTGATGCCAAGTCTCAAAAATCAGATAATACAGTCCCTTTCAAAACTCCCAGTAATGAGATGACTCCCGTTACTATTGATTTGGTAAAGAAACAGCTTAAAGACAGGTAGGGCAGATCACCTTCTTAAAGACCTGTCCTAGCTTTCTATCCCCTCAGGCAACGTGTGGTCTGGGCTAGCAGACACAGATTTCGGCAGAGAAGACTCCTGGCCCGGCTCCCCAAGCTAGCCCGAAGATGACTTCCCATTGTACTCTGCTTCCTTCTCGTCTTCCTTCTGTGGATGCCTGGAAACGCTCTTTTAAAATGCCACTCCATGAGCTTGTTGAAGACAGTTCTGAGCTTGCACCTCTTGGACTCGGAAAAATAAAAAGTGTAGTCAAGATATGGGGGGAGCAAAACTGAGATTTTTGGCTAGCCCACCAAATCACTAAATGAAGTCTGTCAACTGGAACCCCCTTTTTATTTTTACTTTTTGAGAAAGCAGTGCAGATGAAAAGATGCGTTTCCTATGATTTTTATATGCTAATAGTGGAACTAAATGCATTATAATAATATTGCAAGAGTCCAGGCAGCATAGACTCGGGATGTAAATGTGTTATATTTATCCTTTGTGTTCCTAAGGTTGGACTCCATGAAAGAAATGCACAAAAGCAACCGACAGCAGCATGAGAAGCACCTGCAAAGCCGAGCGGACTCGACCAGGGCTATTGAAAGACTAGAAGGGTCTTCTGGGGGATTGGTGAACGGTATAAATTTTTGCAAGAAATGCGAGGGTATGTCCAAGACTTGCTTGAGTGTTTCAGTGAAAAGGTAAGAATGCAAAAATATTAATCTCTTTGAATAAGCAAAAATTAGGGGTGGTCTAGACAACCGCGTGTATAGATCTTGTTTGTCTGTGTCAAAAAATACCCACTGAGTTGAGCTTTAGAAGTGATGAAAAGTCACGCTTCATTTTCTTCATTTCATTATATCTTATATTTCATGGCATTATATTTCTGGGGCAGTGTAGTGGCTTTGATACAGATAGAAATGTGAGAGCATAGTCCAGTAAAACATTGAGCAGGCTGGCCTTCATGAAGGGCAGATTAGTGTACTGCCCTGAATTAATAGAATACTTAATAGCGTTGTCTTTTATGTAGTTCAGGTCTAACTATTAAAAAAAAATAGTTTGGCAAATAATTCTATATGTGCATTTAATTGCAAGATTTTTTAATGCTAAAATTGATCATCTTTGCTGTTCCTAGTCTTCATCTAAATAAGTATGCTTCGTTCACTTCAGAAACCATTGGGCATAATTTCTTTTAAGCTCTCATTTTTTTTGAAGTTCTTTTCCTTTCCCCATATTAGCAAAAATTAGCAAAATATTTGTGTTGTATTCTAGCTGTATTGGTTCATTTAAAAAAAAATTGCTGCATGCAAATCATTCTCAGATGACTTGTGAAGTAATTCACCTTTACGTTTAATGCATTGATTCATAAATACTTGCAGACCTTTCCTTGAAAGAAAAAAAATGCGGTGCTTTCAGGAGACACTTTTCCTTAGACTTGAGTGGAGTAGTCTAAAAGCGTGTTGTATGTTCAGGAAAATGGTTCCCTTTGTGCTGTGCCTCTTGCTCACTTCCTTCTCTGAATGCCATGGCTATAAAGAGCATGCCTGCCTCAGCGCTCTGACGGCCTTCGGGGCCCGCTCTCCGGTGGTTCAGGTTCAGGCTGTGGCTTCACTCACTAGGCCCTGCCTGCAGCTGTTCTGTCTCAGCCTTCTCCCAGGATTGCTGGAGAAGCAGCCGCAGCACCTGATGCAGCTCGGGCTTAGCTTGACTAGTACAGGGACAGGCTACAAAAGGTGAAGACCAGAAGCAGACGTCAGGGTCCAATCTCGCGATAGTGTCCTTCCTTCTGCTAAGACGACCCTTTGGGGCCCAGAGGCTCTGGGTAGGAACTTGGACAGAAATAATCATTGCCCTAAACCATGCTTTATGAGTATGGTTTCTCCCTGTGTAGCTGTTTTCTTTCATGTCCTTGCTGTGGGATTTGACATGCTCTAAATTGCAAACTGAACTAGTAAAAAGTACTGGCAGCGCTCCAGGGTGACAGGACAGCATGTAAGGAGGGCTCTGCCTTGCATGTGCCTGGCCTGAGTTTAGTCCCCAGCCCTGAGCACACTGGGTGTGCCCTCCCTCTTGCCTCCCCCACCGCCCCTGTGTGACCAACAAGATTATGTCACTCTTGAATTAAAGTTATTAGCAGGGCGAATAGGTGACGAAGTTTTCTTTGTTACTGTTTTAGAAAATAATTCATTGTGTACCTTTTTCCTTGATTACCCTGTTCGTGTGAAAGCTATAGCTATGTGCTTGTAAGATTTCAGAGTCCCACGGAAAATAGTTTAGGAACAGACCGTACACCTTAGCATACAGTGACTGTATTTTAAAGTGAAGTGGCTGTCGCTTTAAAGATGAGTATTCTAGTTCATTTTGACATTTTTATATACATTCAGTTTTATAAAGAATGCTGCTAATTTGTCTTAAAATGGGATCTTGGAGAAATTTGGGAGTAATTGAAATATTCATGTTACACTGCAAAACCATTCAGGTTAATGCCATAAAAAAGATAAACATTCCTTCGTGTGTTTCTTGTTGAAAAAGTTAAGGTGGTTTTTGAATTTAGGTTTTCGTTTATTTGCAGATCGCTTTAACTTTGCATTGCTTAGTTTCCCTCAGTCACCTTCCTGTGTTCTTCACCCTCACTGTGGGCCTGAAGTAATAGAGTTTCTAACTTGGAGAGGGTCCAGAACGTGTCATCGTGCATAGTTTCTCTGATCTTTGTGAAAAGGTGCTTTAAACAGGATCACATTAGATGTTTATTGTAACTAATGCCCCTCGGGTGTGAGGCTCTCCTGGTGGAGGATTGCGGTGTCAGGAGGAAAGGACTGCGCCCTGGGTCCCTTGCTACATTTGGCGTTAGTCCTGCAGTGCTTGCAGAGACTGAGGGGCAAATGCCAGTCCCAAAGCTCCGCCCCACGCACGCCTGCGCCCAGACCTGAGTGAGTGATGAAAGGTGCGGAGTCTCCAGGCTCTGCTGCCGAAGGTCATGCAGGTTGGGGACCTTGCGGACTGCTGTGTGGCAGGCTGCTGTGCCTCCGTCACGGGGACCCGTGTGTGGGCGTCTGCGCTGGCAGTGGACTCATGCTTATGAATGAAGTTGTTTTTACTACAGACATCTTTGTATTCCACCTGCAGGATTTTTTTTTTAAATTTCTCATTTGCAGTCTGTTCAGTTCAGGAAGCTGCCGTAACCCTTGGTGCCAGTGTTCCCAAACGCTAAAGTGGTTTTCGTTTACACTATCAGGAAACTAGAATTTCTTGTTTCCTTGGGTATATGTAATGGTCATTTGGTTATAAGTTAAGGTTTTTAAGAGTGGGGGGTGAGGCGGTTCCTTTTTAAATTAGGTTGTGTTCTGAAAGCTTCTGTATTCTAGATGAGCTAAAGGAATGTTTTAACTACAAATAATAATCGAGAAAATGTAGTGCCTTTGTAGAATGACAATTCGTGTGAAAATTTTGTGATAAAATACAGAAAAAATTTAGGTATTTGATAGGGAAGAGAAAAACCTCTGGTTTTTGAGGTATGTTGATTTTAGATAGGGTGGGGATGGGAATTTTATTTGCCTTACTCTTGTAGAGCAATGCAGTTTACATTTAAAATGTGCAGTAAGGTTGCAGAATGCTATATAACGTAAGTGTGACAATAACCTGTAACGACTTAGTTGTGATAATTGGGAGTGAGTAGATCCTTGCTCTCAACTACAGAAATGGTCTAGCATGTGCTTACTGGGAAATCAGAAATGGACTTGAAGGCCCAGAGTGATAGTATAGCGGGGTGGGGGGTTGCCTTGCATGTGGTTCAGCCCATCTGGTTCCCCGAGCACCGCCAGGCGTAATCCCTGAACGCAGTGCCATTGTCAGATGCCCAAAACCCAAAATTTAAATTAAAAAAAACAAAAGCCCAAATGTACTTGAAAGAAATACTTCTTTACGAGTATTTTGTTCTAAAGGAAGATTGCTGCAACATTTGACATTTCTTTATCTTCTTTCCTAATACCGACTGTTGAGTTTCCTAACAGACTTTTGCCTCAGTACCTCCATCCCGGACAGTAAAGCACTGTGAGAATTACGTGGAGAAGTGATGTTTCCTAAACGTCACAAAACTCAGTTGTGTTGTTTGTGTCCCAGTAGGAAGCCATGGTTGCTCTGTCCAGTAGAGAGGGTATTTCCAGAAATCCGGAAATAGTATGGACCCCTCAAATAAGGACGCAGCCGAGGAGTTGGGTGTTACGGAGTGTGTTGTATTTTCACAGGTGCCACTGATTAATGAACTTGAATCCGCAATACATCAGCTGTACAAACAGCGAAGCTTCCCGCCTTGTCCAAAGACGACAAGATGATATTAAAGATGAATCTTCGGAGTTTTCAAGCCATTCAAGTCAGTCCATCTTGAAGGTTTTTATTATTCATTAAACAACCTTGTTTACTTAGTGCAGTCTGATTGAAAATTAGAGATCTCACCACCTTCCTTTTTTCTTTATCTTTTTGTAAAGAGAGAGTTCCCTTGTTCTTGTGTCAGGTAGAGGTATAAAACTCACATACCTGATTGTGTTCAGGAAAATACGGCTTCTCAGAGGAGCTCAAAAGCAGGCACCAATGTTCTGTCGCTCTTCTCATTGGGGTATATGTTTTTCACGCAGTCTGTTTGGGGAGGGGTGGGGAGGGGCGGGCGGGCACAAGCCCTAACCTGTTTGGCCCTAGTTGCTCCTCTCCAGCTGCTGTGTTCATCTTCACTCCTCCGGCAAAGGTGCTGTTGTGACAGATACTGAATTTGGGAAGGGGTGGAGGGAGCTTATAGCCGGGATTAGGGGATTTTCATCCCTTAGATAAATAAACATTTTTTAGGTTTAACTTTTTGGAGGCTATTTTCCAGTTTTCTTTAGAAATGAGTTTTAAGTCAGTGCTGTCTATAATTTATGAAGTCAATTTAGAAATTGATTCTGTGGTTCTTTCACTGTGATGTTCTGGGAGACCAGTTTCTCTTTATAGAGATTGGCTGTCTCTTACTAAACAGTTTAGCTGAGACTCTTTAGCCGGGCCATTTGTTTGTTTGTTTGTTTATTTATTTATTTATTTATTTATTTGCTTTTTGGGCCACACCCGGCAATGCTCAGGGGTTACTCCTGGCTCTGCACTCAGGAATTACTCCTGGCAGTGCTCGGGGACCATTTGGGATGCCAGGGATCGAACCCGGACCGGCACAGGCCGACCATGTGCAAGGCAAATGCCCTACCCGCTGGGCTATCGCTCCGGCCCCAAGCTGGGCCATTTAAACCTCTGAGGTTTATTTTACGTATTGCTCTTTATATTCTGGGGTGCTATAATGGGAAATTTCCTAGCATGGATTTCTTAAAACTTTTAGGCCACATTAAAATTACCCAAGATACTAATTTAGAAATCCAGAATTTCCTGGTTCTACCTCCACCCCCAGAGATTCTTGCTAGGTCTTGAATTGTATCCAGTAACTGCATGTTCAGGTGACGCAAGCGCAGCGGGCCCTCAGACTATAATGCTGTGTCCTTAAGGGTCTCTTAGACATTCGAGAGTCATTGGGGCTCCGAGGATGCATCTCCCGTGGGCCTGGTGAGGTGTGGAGACATGGAGGGTGGTAATAGGGCCTCCGCGCTGAGTCGGTCTCGGCCGTGAGCTGTACATGTGGCTTTGACCTTCTGTTTCTGCCACACCAGTTCCCATTGAGCTATTGCTGTATTGGGTACCTACATGACTATCACATCCCTCCCACATCACTTTTGATCCAGACAGAGCCAGATTTCTGGGGCAGATTACAGGTAACCATAATTCCTCGCAAGGGAAGTTATGCTCTTAGAAGTGACATGGTGTGAGCTGCGCTTTTCATCAGAAACTTTCCTTGGCTGTAATTGTTTTTTACGATTGGATGATCTTTACATTGAGAATTGGAAATAAAATTGAAGAAGTAATGCGAAAGTGAAACATATGGCCCTAGAGGGTGTCTTTAATAACAGCCAAAGATTTGATAAAAATTACATGGGCTGCTAACGTATCGGTTCCCTTTTTTTTTTTTTTTTTTTTTTTTTTTGCTTTTTGGGTCACACCCGCGTGCTCAGGGGTTACTCCTGGCTCTGCACTCAGGAATTACTCCTGCGGTGCTCGGGGGACCATATGGGGCGCCGGGATCGGCCCAGGCCAGCCAGGCCGGCGCGTGCAGGCAACGCCCACCGGCTATCGCCGGCCCCTCCCCTTTTCTTTGCTCAGGAATTACTCCTGGTGGAGCTCGGGGGACCATATGGGAGCCGGGTATCGAACCTGGGTCGACCGCGGCAGGGCAAACGCCCTACCCGCTGTGCTATCGCCTCCGGCCCCTCAGTTCTTTTTCTTATCTCTCTAAAGAAACCAAAATTTAGCTTTAAACAAATTCGTAAGCAGTTGTTGCAATCGTTGCATTTACTTCTACAGACATGAAGGAAGGCCGTCACTTGAGTTAACCTAACTCATATCTTCCTGTATTATATGTATTTAAAACCTATTACAACGTTCTAATTTTTTATCACAGTAATGAATATTGGCTAAAATAATTCTTGAGTGACAATGCCTCTTAAAGAGGCAGGAGTCTTGCCTGTATATAGCAAATATAAGTCAAGGTTGGTATATAGTAAATGCACATTTGGGGGCAGAGCTGAAAATCATCTTCTCTATAGTTATAATTAGTGAGCTTTGGTGCATACTTCTTAGAAGTTTTTGAGCTATTTTAAATATGAATAAAAATAGCAAAAAGCCAGCTTTTACAAATAATAGTGTTAGAGACTGATGTGATAGTACAGAGGATAGAGTGATAGAGTAGTAGTACAGCTGGTAGAGTAATCGAGTAATAGTACAGCGGGTAGATTGATAGTACAGAGGGCAGAGTGATAGTACAGCAGGTAGAGTGGAAAGTACAGTGAGTAGAGTGATAGAGTAATAGTACAGCGGGTAGAGTGATAGTACAGAGGGCAGAGTGATAGTACAGCAGGTAGAGTGAAAGTACAGTGAGTAGAGTGATAGAGTAATAACAGCGGGTAGAGTGATAGTACAGAGGGCAGAGTGATAGTGCAGCAGGTAGAGTGATAGTACAGTGAGTAGAGTGATAGAGTAATAGTTCAGCGGGTTGAGTGATAGTACAGCAGGGAGAGTGATAGAGCAATAGTACAGCAGGTAAAATGAAAGTACATTGAGTAGAGTGATAGAGTAATAGTACAGCGGGTAGAGTGATAGTACAGAGGGCAGAGTGATAGTACAGCAGGTAGAGTGAAAGTACATTGAGTAGAGTGATAGAGTAATAGTACAGCGGGTAGAGTGATAGTACAGAGGGCAGAGTGATAGTACAGCAGGTAGAGTGAAAGTACAGTGAGTAGAGTGATAGAGTAATAGTACAGCGGGTAGAGTGATAGTACAGAGGGCAGAGTGATAGTACAGCGGGTAGAGTGAAAGTACAGTGGTGGAGTGATAGAGTAATAGTACAGCAGGTAGAGTGATAGTACAGCGGGTAGAGTGATAGTACAGCGGGTTGAGTGATAAAGCAATAGTACAACAGGTAGAGTGATAGAGCGATAGTACAGCAGGTAGAGTGAAAGTACAGTGGGTAGAGTGATAGTACAGTGAGTAGAGTGATAGTACAGCAGGGAGAGCAGTAGTACAGCAGGGAGAGTGATGGAGCGGTAGTACAGGAGGGAGAGTGATAGAGTGGTAGTACAGCAGGGAGAGTGATAGAACCGTAGTACAGCAGGGAGAGTGATAGAGCCGTAGTACAGCAGGGAGAGTGATGGAGCCGTAGTACAGCAGGGAAAGTGATAGAGTGATAGTACAGCAGGGAGAGCAGTAGTACAGCAGGGAGAGTGATAGAGCGGTAGTACAGCAGGGAAAATGATGGAGCGATAGCACAGCAGGGAGAGTGATAGAGCGGTAGTACAGCAGGGAGAGTGATAGAGCGGTAGTACAGCAGGGAGAGTGATAGAGCCGTAGTACAGCAGGGAGAGTGATGGAGCCGTAGTACAGCAGGGAAAGTGATAGAGCGATATTACAGCAGGGAGAGTGATAGAGCGATATTACAGCAGGGAGAGTGATAGAGCGGTAGTACAGCAGGGAAAATGATGGAGCGATAGCACAGCAGGGAGAGTGATAGAGCGGTAGTACAGCAGGGAGAGTGATAGAGCGGTAGTACAGCAGGGAGAGTGATAGAGCGGTAGTACAGCAGGGAGAGTGATAGAACCGTAGTACAGCAGGGAGAGTGATAGAGCCGTAGTACAGCAGGGAGAGTGATGGAGCCGTAGTACAGCAGGGAAAGTGATAGAGCCGATATTACAGCAGGGAGAGTGATAGAGCGATAGCACAGCAGGGAGAGTGATAGAGCGGTAGTACAGCAGGGAGAGTGATAGAGCGATAATACAGCAGGTAGAGCTTTTGTTGTGCATGCGGTCAGCACAGGTTCTTTTTACGCTGGGCTAGAGAGAGGCCCTGAGACACTCACACTGGGGCCCTCAACTAAAGAGTTGCCGCTTCACTCTGATTTGATGGCGATAGATAGCTGTTTAGACAGCTCCCATCTGAAGGGAGCATTGGGGAGATTCACAGGCAAGAAAATCTCAGTCATGAGGAAACAGTGCGGTGGCAGAAACGTTTCAAAGAGCTGCAGGGAAGCCATGGACGGCCTGATAGACCCTGGGGAGCGCTGTAGAGCAGGGACAGGAAGAACCCCCTCTTGGAAGCTGTATCAGTTTAAATGGGAAGGTTGGAAGCTAATGCGAGAAAACTTCCCCGTGGGTCAAGAAAAGAGGAGGGTGGAGAATAAGAAAGGCTTGTGCTCTGAGAGAGTAGTACTTTAAAAGGAAAGTTTTCTATATACAGAACTATTTCTGCCCTTTCCTAGAAGCAGCAAGAGAATGAATTTCTATGAAGTAAATTAGAGCAAAATAGAGTAAATTATTAAATTCCTACACAAAACTTTTCTCATCCTACCCTGTTTCTTTGCTGTCTTTTACATCATTCAGCATGTACTTTCCAAAGTAGTCTCATATTTTCCCTTAGTACACAGAACTTAGATTTTTAATTGTTTGTACTTGAATGCCATAAACTAGTTGTAAGGCATAAGAGCTTCTTCTTAGGTAAGAATAAGGTAGCATTCCCAATTGCATTTGTGTCAAGCTATGGCACTGTTGATTTTCTACTTTTGTTTTTAATGGGAACGCAGAATACTGTTGACGCTTGCTCTGAATTAGAGAATAGCTGGCTTACCAGTGACTGCAGTCCTGTTGAGATGAGCCAGCATTATTATGGCTTGTTCTGTGCAGACTCTTTCCTCAGGATTGTTGAAGGAAGGCTTTTAATTGTAAGTATTGCTGTTTTACAGATAAAGCTCTGATGGCACCCAATCTTGACTCCTTCGGACGAGATCGGGCACTGTATCAAGAGCATGCAAAGCGCCGGATCGCAGAACGGGAGGCCAGGAGGTAATTCCAGGACATTCCTGGCTGTCCGTTGGGTGGCCCTGGGAGCCTCCCTCATATCTGGTTTGGGAGCTTGATATTTGCTCTTAGGACTCGGCGTAGACAAGCCCGAGAGCAAACCGGGAAGATGGCAGATCACCTTGAAGGCCTTTCCAGTGACGACGAGGAGACTTCGACTGACATTACAAATTTCAATTTGGAAAAAGGTTAGCCGTGTATTTGGGGATGAGCTTCATCAGCAGCTTGGCTTTTTTTTCTTTTTGGGCCACACCCAGCGACACTCAAGGGGTTACTCCTGGCTCTGCACTCATGAATTACTCCTGGCAGAGCTTGGGGACCATATGGGATGCCGGGATAAAATCCAGGTTGGCTGCATGCAAGGCAAACGCCCTCCCCCGCTGTGCTATCGCCTCCGCCCCTCAGTCAGGGCTGTGGTGGAGGATAGCTGGAGCCCATACCGGTGGTGTCAGGGCTCCATATAGCGCTGGGGGCTTAGTAGGGCTCGGCCGCATGCAAGGCAAGCGCCTTAGCTCCGTACTCTCTCTGGCTCTGGTTATGGTTAACTCCGATACTCTCTCTGGCCCTCTGGTGATGGCATGTTTCTTTGTTGTTTTTTTTTTTTTCTTTTTTGGGTCACACCCGCCGATGCTCAGGGGTTACTCCTGGCTCTGCACTCAGGAATTACTCCTGGCGGTGCTCGGGGACCATATGGGATGCCGGGGATCAAACCCGGGTTGGCTGCGCACAAGGCAAACGCCCTACCCGCTGGACTATCGCTCCAGCCCCTGCTTGCTTGTTTTTATTTTGGGGTCACCCCAGTGGTGCTCAGAGCTTCCTCCTGGCTCTGTGCTCAGAGAACGCTCCTGGCGGTGCTTGGGGAACCGTATGATTTGGAATGGCAGGATGGAACCTGGCTTGGCTGTGTGCGGGCCAGCACCCTCCCCGCTGTGCTCTGGCTCCAGCCCCTGCTGCTCCTCTTCCTGTTCCTGTTGGTGAGCCTATCTCATTAAGACGCTTTGAAGAGAACTGCTTCTTGTACTAAATTTTATTTCTCTCTGGTTTGGTTGCTACTCTTATTTCTAGATCGCATTTCAAAAGAGTCCAGCAAGGTGTTCGAAGATGTCCTTGAGAGTTTTTATTCAATCGACTGTATTAAGTCCCAGTTTGAAGCATGGCGTTCAAGTACTACACGTCCTACAAGGATGCTTACATTGGCCTTTGCTTGCCGAAGCTGTTCAACCCTCTCATCCGGCTGCAGCTTCTCACATGGACGCCCCTGGAGGTACTGCGTGACTTCACCACTGAGTGCAAAAGAGTTCTCAGGGGAGATAGAGCCTAAGGTTGTCGTTCACTGCCGTAGGAGCTCTGTCTGGGTGAAGTGTTGGGGCTTGTTCCTTTTACACGCCCTCCCCTTCTAATAGCGGGATTCCTGCTCCAGCCTCTGCAGTGCCGAGGAGCTCTGTCTGGGTGAAGTGTTGGGCTTGTTCCTTTTACCGCCCTCCTTCTAATGGCGGGATTCCTGCTCCAGCCTCTGCGTGCCGTAGGGAGCTCTGCTGGGTGGAAGTGTGGGGCCTGTTCCTTTACACGTCCTCCCTTCTAATGGGGGATTCCTGCTCCAGCCTCTGCGTGCCGTGGAGCTCTGTCTGGGTGAAGTGTGGGGCCTGTTCCTTTTACACGTCCTCCCCTTCTAATGGCGGGATTCCTGCTCCAGCCTCTGCAGTGCCTTGCTCAGTCAGCTCACTTTGACCTCGACACACTGGGGTCCTAACAAGAAAGAAAACAAGAGACAGAGCGTGTTCCCTGGGGCCTTGAGACACTAGTCTCCCCTGGGAACAGCGAGGCCCTGCGCTGCTTCAGCAGGGCGAAAGCAGGAGCGGGAAGCAAAGGGTCCTGCAGAGTGGAGTCAGGAGGGCCTCGGGGTCACCTGGGGCAGTGCAGTCAGCCCTGGACAGTGGTCAGGGCGGAGAGAGTTTGAGCTGCAGCCAGGTGGACGGAGTTGCATGAGCATGATGACCACGGCCGTGGACAGGGGCCGTGGACAGGGTGTGGCGGGATTGACTGTCGGCTCTAGGGAAGGCTTGGGGAGGGGCGCCTGGCCACCTGTGCAGGTGATCTGGGGAGCACCTTCTGTTCTCTGTTGCTTTGCTCCTCATCACATCCATATCCTGTGACGTGTCTCTAGGCGCGTGTGTCCTGGGACACAGCCAAGACTTGGGGCTTCCGGCTGGAGTTTGGGGCTCTCTCGAGTCCCTGGTGGCCAGCTCTCTCAGCCTCTCTCCACTTCGTTTCTTGTGCCCTGAGCTGTGGAGACTGGGGTCTGCCTGGAACCCCCCCCCCCACCCCCCCTCCGTCAGGGAGTGGCACACCCTCGTGGGTTCCTTTGGGGATTTTGCTGTTTCCATTTATTCACTTTAATTTACACAGCTGTTGATGACAGACTCATCCATTCTGTGTTCCAGCTCCAGGCTCACCGGCAGCCTCCGCCAGTGACCCAGGCTGCCCCCCGCCACCTCCTTAGCCGACTCTTTGCATACTGAGTCTCAGGGTGACAGGAGTCCAAACCCCTTGTCCAAGTCCCCTCTTGACGCTTGGGGTTTTGGTGTCGTGCCTTTGGTTTGGTTTGCTTTGGGGACCACACTGGGCTGTGCTGGTCTGCTCTTGGCTCTGCACTCAGGAAGTAGGTCTGGCAGTGCTCGGGGACCGTATGGGATGCTGGGAACTGAAGCTCCGGTCGGCCACGCCACAAGACAAGACGCCCTCCCCCTTTGTACTGTCGCTCCAGCTGCTTGATGTAATTCCCTCCATACAACCAAAGTCATCCGGGGCCCTTGCCCAGAGCCCCTTTGTGGTGACCAGTCCACCTATTCATTTCTTCCTTGGCATTCTCACGTACAAAACACAGGGCGAAGATTTGCTGTCATTCGCCCTTTTCGCTGCTTCGCTCTCAGTAGATGTGTGAGAGCATGTGGTTTTTGTGGGTCTCCCCTGAACTGACTGACTGAGCACGGTCCGAGGTCCCGGACGGCGCCCCCGCGCAGAAGGTTCTCATTGCCGTGCGGTGCTTTGTTTGGAGGCTGACTCTGGTTCCTGCCCCCTTCCCTTGGCCAGAAGCGGCAGTAGCCTCTGCTTCACCTGCACGCCGCACTGTTTCCTAGGCGAAATGTCGAGACTTTGAGAATATGCTGTGGTTCGAATCTCTGCTGTTCTATGGTTGTGAGGAGCGAGAGCAAGAGAAAGACGACGTGGACGTCGCCCCTGCTGCCAACGATCGTGGAGAAGGTGATTCTCCCGAAGCTGACAGGTAGATCCTGCATCGTGCTCCTGCCCACGGCCGCCTCAGTCTGCTCTGCAGACTCCGCCTCCTGGGTGTCACGTCCTAGTGGCTGCAGCCATGGGGCTGTGGGGATGGGGTAATGGTGGGTCCTCGGCGTGCTTCAGAGACCACAGTCATCAAACACGCCACTTCTTGCCTTATCCCGAGGGGAGGGGACGTTTGTAATACGTCACTTTTTCTGTTTGTTTCACTTTATGGGTCACACCCGGCGATGCTCAGGGGTTACCCCTGGCTCTGCACTCGGGAGTCATCCTGGCAGTGCTCAGTGGCACACTGGATGCCGGGATTGAACCTGCGGCAGCCGCGTGCAAGGCAAATGCCCTCTCTGCTGGGCTGGAGCCATAGCACGGCGGGGAGGGGCTGGCCTTGCTTTGGACCGACCTGGGACCAATCTCTAGCACCTCATGGCTCCCCGCAGCCTGCTGGGGTCATCCCTGAGTGTCGAGCCAGGAGTAAGCACTGAGCACTGCCGGGCTTTACACCCACCTACAGAAATCAGGAATCCTGAACTGGAGCCTATTCATTGGCTTATTTGCTTGTGAGATAGACCATGACAAAGCTGTTCATGATTGGTTTCAGTCATGCTCTGTGAGAGGCTGTTTAAATAGTATAAATGTCACTTCTTGCCGCTGGCTAGACTAGCGTGGTGGTTCCTACAGTGGGTGCTGTGTTGTGTTGTGTCATTCGACACTTCCCAAGCCCCCAAGTTCGGGAGTGGAACACGGAGTGATTTTTTTTCCCCCTGAAAAAGAATAATAGGCAAAAACTGTTTTTGTTATTTTTCGGTCACACCCGGCAGTGCTCAGCCCTAGCTCTGCACTGAGGAATTACTCCTGGCAGTGCTCAGGGGACCATATGGGATGCCGGGATCGAACCCGGCTGGCCATGTGGAAGGCAAACAAACGTCCTTTACGCTGTACTATTGCTTTGGCCTCCAAGGGGCGCCTCTGTTTAGAAACAAAGAAAGAAGTCAGGATCAGCGTTTATAAGTTGAGAGTTACTTTTTTTTATTGTTGGTTTTACATTTTTATTCCCTTTCTTTCTGTCTCCCAGCCCCTTTGTGGTTTTGTCTTTTTTTGGATACAACCAGCAATGCTCAGGGGTTCCTCTTGGTTCTGCACTCAGGAATTACTCCTGGTGGTGCTCTGGGGACCTAATGGGATGCTGGGGATCAGACTCAGGTCGGCAGCATGCAAGGCAAACGCCCTATCGCTGTGCTGTCGCTCCGGCCCCCTCCCACCCCTTTGTCTCTGTGCTTTTGTTGTGCTGACTCGCACCCCCTCCACGGTGCTTGCCTGGCCTGCATAACTGGGTGCGGTGCTGAGGTACCCACCACCTATCCGGGACTGCCTGTCCTGCTTGAAACCCGTAGGTTATGATTCGCGCCTCTCACACACGTACAGAGATAGCCCTTGTGGCCGGGAGCATGGCTGTCGTCTCAGCTCTTCTCTGCTCCCCACCCTAGCCCTGTGCGCCTGCTGCAGTGCAGTGGGGAGTTGGGATGCCCCACCTGGCATCCCCTGCTGACAGGCAGCAGAGCAGACAGGCCCCAGCTCCTCATGGTGGGGCTCAGCACAGGTGGGCCTTGGGGGGGTTGGCTGTGTCACCACATGCTTGTGAGGCAGACAGCTGCCGTCAGACTGAACTCTGGTTTGTGTCTAACATAGCCTGCCTTTGCCTTCATAGTGATAGCAGAAAATATGTGGGATCCCTTTTCTACGACACAGACATCGAGAATGGTTGGAATTACACTAAAATTAATAAATGGATATCCTTTAGTAGTGAATGCAGAAAACAAAAAACACACAGGTAATTGTCAGCTTTGGACGGTTCTCCCCTCCCCTTTGTGAAAACAAATGAATATTGGGAGAATGAACCATTGATTGTAGACCAAATGGAACATCTGACACTCCCATGTGGGCAGTCTTGGGGGGGTGTGGGTGTGCACGTGTGTGTTCTTTGTGGTCACACCCAGCAATGCTTGGGTTACTCCTGGCTGCACTCAGGAATTACTCCTGACAGTGCTTTGGAGAGCATATGGGATTCTAGGGATCGAACCTGGGTCAGCCATGTGCAAGGCAAACGCCCTACCCACTGTACTATCGCTCTGGTCCCGAAAAGTTTCCAGTTAAAAAAAATCTCCCAGTAAGGGCCAGAGTGATGGTCCAACAGGTAGGAGGCTTGCCTTGTATGTGGCCTGTCTGGGTTCCAGCACTCCATATGGTCCCCGGAGCCCCACCAGGAATAATCCCTATGGACAGAGCCAGGAGTAAGCCCTGAGCACCACCAGGTGTGACTCAGATACCCAAAGTCTGTATACAGGGGTGTGCCTTTAGTCTAGGTAGCTTTGTGGGTGTATTAGAATCACCTCTGAATCACCTCACCCTCACTCTCAGTGGGGTCAGTGGAGCATACCTTTAGGAAGTTCTGTTTCAGGGTGGTCCTCCCTTGTTCGCTTCGGCGTGTTGCTCGGCAGTGCTCAGTAGAGGCGGTGCTGGGGAGAACCTCGGCTCCCGAGTGTGATGCCGGTGCTCCAGTCCTTGGACTGACTTCCGAAATCTCTTGGTGCTGGAAAGATAGTACAGGGGTTAAGGCTTACCTTGGAAGTACTTGGCAACCTTGGCTACCCCTGAGCAACCCCAGGAGTAAGCCCTGAGCACTACTGGGTGTACACCAGGGGCTTGCGTTGGAATGTCAGTAAATGTAACATTCCAAGAGCATGTGAGCCCGACCAGGTGCTGTTTGATGACTAGTTCCCAGCCCTCAACGTCATCCCCCTCCGGAGACCCCGGAGCTGTTGTGAACGTGGGATGGGCATGCCCTCGCTTTCCCCACTCTGAGCAGCACCAGCTTATGTGTGTGACTTGTAAGTTACTTTTTTTATTTTATTTTTTTATTTTTTTTGCTTTTTTGGGCCATACCCGGCAATGCTCAGGGGTTTCTCCTGGCTCTGCACTCAGGAATTACTCCTGGCGGTGCTCGGGAGACCATATGGGATGCCAGAGATTGAACCCGTGGACGGCACAGGCCAGCTGCATGCAAGGCAAACACCCTACCCGCTGGGCTATTGCTCTGGCCCCAAAAGTTATAGACAACCAGGGATTGTTTCTGAGTGACTTTATTACTTAGCCGTCCTTGAGGGGGCGGCAGCTGATCTGAAAGCCCTTAGGGCCTTGCATGAGAAACGTGGGAAAAGTTGAGGGACGGTTCACTAGAGCTTCACTCCCCACGTTGTTGTGATTAGGAATATTGTGTGTTTTTCTTTCTTAAAATTGAGTTTGTGTGGGCCGGAGCGATAGCCCAGCGGGTAGGGCGTTTGCCTTGCACGCGGCTGGCCTGTGCCGGCCCGGGTTCGATCCCTGGCGTTCCATATGGTCCCCGCGCACCGCCAGGAGTGATTCCTGAGTGCAGAGCCAGGAGTAACCCCTGAGCATTGCCGGGTGTGACCCAAAAAGCAAAAAAAAAAAAAAAAAAAAAAAAATTGAGTTTGTGCCCAGCCTTTACCCTAGATGTGCTGTCTTTAATGCTTCAGGTGTACCTGAAGGCGCTGCTGTTGAGAATGAGAAGAACTTTAGACGATGACGTGTTCATGCCCTTATATCCCAAAAAGTAAGTACCTTAGTTCTGAGAGTGTTAGCGATCACGACATGGGGCCAAATGAGAGCATTTGCCTTGCATGTGGCTGATTGGGGTACAGTCCACAGCTTCCCATATGGTCCCCTTAGACTGCCGGTGTGACCCCCTTCCTCCCCCTCCAGATAATTATGATATTCCCAAATCATCCTCCATAGAACACTGCTTACGTTTGGGAAAACTGAAGGTTTCTTATAATAGAATCTTTACCCTTTTGTTTGGACCTATTGCCCAGAGACTAGCTCCAGAGAGCAGGTCGTTCCTTTAGCAGGATAAAGCAAACAGTGCGTAGTTACCACTTAGAGCTCTGAGTAAATTTTCTTTTTCTACACTAAGTATCTTCTGAGATACAGATATATGAAAAGCACCTTATTTTTTGTTTACATGTTTATTTTATTTTTATTGATTTTCGGGTCACACCTGGCATTGCTCAGGGATTATTCCTGGTGCTGCACTCGGGAATTACTCCTGGTGATACTTGGGGTACCATATGGGATGCTGGTGATCAACCCGGGTCGGCCGTGCACAAGGCAAATGCCCTTCCCACTGTATTATCACTCCGGCCCTGTTTTACTTTTTAGAAAACTTTTCTTTTTGTAATCATACAATGCTTATATATAAAACATGCTGCTTCTCTTTCAGTGTCTTGGAAAATAAAAATTCTGGTCCGTACTTGTTTTTTCAACGGCAATTTTGGTCTTCAGTTAAAGTAAGTGTATCTCTGGGATCTCTTAAAAATCTTCATTGTTGGGGCTGGGCATTGTAATAGTACAGCGGGAAGGGCTTGTCTTGCACATGGCCGACCCAGGTTCGCCTCCCTGGCGTCCGCGGTGGTCCCCCGAGCACCTCAGGAGTAATTCCCGAGTGCTGCGGAGGCAGGAGTAGCTGCAGGGGCAGAAAGGGGGGATGCCTGGGCCCATGTGCTGCCTGTGGGAAGTGCGGGACGTGGGGTTACAGCCGGAGAGGTGGGAATGCCGGTTAGCTGCTGCCTGGCCGTGTTGTGGCACGTAGAGTCACTTTGTGGAGAAGCTCGGGAGACTTAGAACATCTTCGACTTCCTAGGGTGAGTGAGCTCAGCTTCCGTCTGCACCGTCTGGAGGTTCAGTAACGTGAGATCTGTGTTGAGACCTGGGGTTTGGATGTGTGTTCTCCAGTAAAGAATTCCCAAGGGTTGTAGTGATGGTACGGGAGGGGAGGGCATTTGCCGTGCATGCAGCCAACCCGGGTTTGATCCCCAGCATCCCATAGGGTCCCGCTGAGCACCACCAGTAGTAATTCCTGGGTGCAGAGCCAGGAGTAACCCCTGAGCAACACTGAGTGTGTACCAAAAAAGCCCCCCCAAAAAAAAAAAAAAAAAAAAAAGAAAAGAAAAGAAAAGAAAGAAGAAAGAAAATTTCCAGGGGCCAGAGTTCAGCAGGTAGGGCACTTGCCTTTCATGCATTTGACTTGGGTTTCAGTCCTTGGTATCCTGTAAGTTTCCATGAGCCCCACTAGGATAAGTCCTGAGCACTGCTGCTGTGGTCTGAAACCGAAAGGAATAGCTACTGCTTTCTCCATCTCCCTCCCTTGCCTCCGGTCCTCCCTCCCCCTCCCTCCCTCCCTTTTTCCCTCCTTCCTTCCCTCCCTCCCTCCTTCCTTCCTTCTTTCCTTCCTGTCTTTGGCTTGATTTCGGCTTGGGGTTCTTGAACCACCTCTGACAGTGTTCAGGTTCTATACTAGACTCTGCTCAAGGGTCACTCCTGATGGTGTTCAGGGGCCCATACACGATGCTGGGGAATTGATGTGAGTCAGCTGCATGCAAGACAAGTGCCTTAACCTATGGACCGTCTCGCAGGTTGGCTTGGCTTTGCATGGGCAGCATTTACCTAAGACTCAGTGCTCAGGTAACTGTCCTTTTCGTGAGAGAGGGGAGTGTTTTATATCTGCAGTCTCTAGTATGGTCGCCTTCAAGCGGCATGTAATTGTGGTTTTTAGGACAGCAATTAAGTGTTAAATTAAGATTTTGAAATATTTTGATCTTTCAAAAGAAAGTTTATAGCAAGACAAGGTCTGCCGTCTTAGCTAGTTTTTTACCATGTAGCTCACTTACTTTATACCTAATGGATTAACATCTCTTCTCATTTTTTCTTTCTAGCTTTTGGGGAATTTCCTTCAGTGGTATGGCATTTTCTCAAATAAAACGCTGCAGGAATTGTCAATAGACGGTTTGCTGAACAGATACATTCTCATGGCTTTCCAGAACTCAGAATACGGAGATGACAGCATCAGAAAGGCACAGAGCGTGAGTTCCCCGACAAACCACCGTCTCCCAGAGCACAGAAACAAAGTGAATGGGTTTTTTTGGTTGAAGGAAAGTCTTGAGATTTTATAAACATCCCTTTGGTTATTGGACTTGGTGTTGAGATTGACAATTTGCATGCCGAGAAAGTTCCAAACCCTCACGGCATTTTTCGCATAAAAATGTGTACTGGAGGCAGATGAATATACAGCAGATAACGGTGCTTGCCTTGATGCAGCTGCTATGGGTACGATCCCCTCAACCCTGCCACTGTACCAGAGCGCAGAGTCAGCCTTGAGCACACCCCCGGAGAATCCTGTGGGCTGGAGGGGGCTAGTAAGTGGGTAGCAGGCCCCCTTACTCCCTGCTCACCTGGATTGGTCCCTGGCGCCACATAAGGTTTCTGGAGCCCTCCTCTGGGTGTGGCTAAAATATTTCCGCTTTATACACGTATATGTCTTTATAGCAGACTTTTTCTATTTTTAATTTGGTGATAATTGTTAGCATATGAATGTGTATTATTTTGAATATTACTCAAGAATTGTTTTAGGCATTTAAGAAATTATTTTGGAGGGTGGCATTTGAGACATACCTGGCTTTGCTTTGGTCCTGTTCTGTGCTCAAGAATCACTCTTGGTAGTGCCAGGAACCAACCTGGGATGAGCCACTTGCCAGGCAAGCAGCCAAACCCCTGTGCAATCTCTCTCTCTTTTTTTTTTTTTTGGTATTACTTTTTCACATGCATGAGCTACACAGGTTGGTGTGTGTGTGTGTGTATAGGCGCCTCGTGGGCTTGATCACAGGCTCATGTGTGCAGGGTACGAGCTCCAGCCCTTTGGACTGCCTTGTGGTCATCTTTCACCGTTCACATTTGCCTCTGCCAGTGGGTTCTCTTGAAGTTGGCCTATGTGACTGTGTGACGTGTGCCTGTGTGACGTGTATTTATCTTCAGCCGGATTCTCGTTTGAGGGGGAGCAATTGTTTCTGCTGTTGTTTTCTGGAACAAGATGTTCCCAGCTCACTTTACTGGCTGGCTCTCCCATGACTGCGCAGTAGGTCATTTCTTCACGGAGCCGTGAGTTGTTAGCAGGGAGCCGCTCTCCCCCGCGCTGGCTGCCCTCGCCCGGTAGGCAGCAGTGCCCAGTTGCCACCCGCCCGCTTCACCCCGTGCAGCTCTCCGAGCCTTGCCCCTCCGTGGGGCGGTGCTCTCAGCTCACAGCTGCCGCAGGAAGCCCCTGGGAACCGGTCGGGGTAGCTGCCCCCTGAAGCTCCGACAAGCCTCGTCGGGACACCAGCCCCTAGGGGCCTTCCCAGAACACTGAAGCAAATGAAGCAGTTGGTTATTGCTTCATGACTGACTAACTTAATGTTTGACAAATTGATTTGTCTTTTCCTTTGTGTTTCCGGCCTATCTGCTGCAGGGACAGTTCTGGTATTGTTTGGGAAAAGCCTGTAGTTAACATAGGAAGTCGGGTTTAAAGAATAGCCCCTTCACAGGAACTACGTACATGACAGTAGCAAGTATGACCTGGTATGTGTGCTGAGCTTTCAAAGATTTGACTTAAGTCTTTGATACATTTCTTCCCATCTTCTCCACAGGTAATCAATTGTTTCCCCAAGCAGTGGTTCATGAATTTGAAAGGAGAAAGAACTATTTCTCAATTAGAAAACTTTTGTCGCTACCTTGTACACTTAGCAGATACAATTTACAGAAACAGCATCGGGTGTTCTGATGTGGAAAAAAAGAAATGCAAGGTAATGTATATGTTATTTAATGGATTTGTCATTTATAGTCTTTAAGGTTTAATCTATCGAAGTGATTTAAATAGAGATGTGTAGGGCTGGAGTGATAGTCTAGCGGGTAGGGCGTTTGTCTTGCACGTGGCTGACCTGAGTTCGATCCCCAGCATCCCATATGGTCCCCCGAGCACCACCAGGAGTAATTCCTGAGTGCAGAGCCAGGAGAGCCTGAGTGTTGCCAGGTGTGACCCAAAAAATACAATTTTTTTAAAAAAAATAGATAGAAATGTGTATTTTATTTATTTACGTTTGGGTCACATCCAGCAATGCTCAGGGATTACTCCTGACTCTTTGCTCAGGAATTATTCCCTGGCGGTTCTCAGGGAACCATATGGGATGCCGGGACTCGAACCCTGGTCGGCCGCCTGCAAGGCAAACGCCCTACCTACTGTGCTATCACTCTGGCCTCCTGAAGCTTCTTTAAAAAAAAAGAAATACTTAGATGTAATACTGTTTTGGTTTGAAGTTACAAATTAACAAATAGTGTCTACTTTTCCAGGGAAAGAACCCCAGCAGGTACTTGAGCGCCTGGCTTTGTGCAGTGCGTATAAATTAGATCTGAATGGGGGGCCAGAGCGTAGCACAGAGGGGAGGGCGTTTGCTTTGCCTGTGGCCGACCCAAGTTGGATCTCCGGCATTCCATATCACTGCCAGGAGTTATTCCTTGGTGCAGAGCCAGGAATTACCCCTGCACATTGCTGGGTATGACCCTAAAGGAAAAAAAAGATCTGCCAGTTTGCAAAGTACTACAGATTTTTATCCTCTTTTCTAAAAGGCACTTTGAGCTGTGCAGAATTTTGTAGACAACAGTTGTCACCCTCTGCTGTGGGTTTTTGGTTTGGGGGACCATACTTGGCTGTTCCGAGAGCAGCTGCTGACTTGTTACTCGGGTTTGCTCTCAAGCGGTGCCCGCGCTGGCCCCCTGCTCTCCAGCCCTGGGCGCTGCTTTTCAGGGGCTTTAAGCGGAATGCTGCAGCACTCCCTTGGCTCCCTTCCCGTCTGGGCGCTGGGGACTCGGAGGGCAGGGCTCTTACTCTAGCCCTTTACACACGCTATTAAGCCTCATTCTTTTGGGTTTTGTTTGTTTTATTTCTGGGTCACACTTGGAGATGCTCAGGGGTTACTTCTGGCTCTGCACTCAGGAATTATTCCTGGCGGTAGTCAAGGGACCAGATGGGATGCCAGGGATCAAACCTTCCTTGGCGGTGTGTAAGGTAAACACTGTACCTCCCCCTCTGTACTATGGCTCCAGCTCCTAAACACTCATTCTTAAAGTGCAGTTCTTGGGGCCAGAGCGATAGTCCAGCGGGTGGGGTGTTTGCCTTGCACGCGGCTGGCCCATGCCGGCCCGGGTTCAATCCCAGGCATCCCATATGGTCCCCCAGCACCGCCAGGAGTAATTCCTGAGTGCAGAGCCAGGAGAAACCCTTGAGCATTGCTGGGTGTGACCCAAAAAGGAAAAAAAAAAAAAATAAAGTGCAGTTCTTGGTTCAGAGTATCACTTGAAAGGTTTGTTAACATGCAGATTTTCAGGCTTGCTACCAAGCCTACTTTAGCAATCTCTGGGCCTGGGCCTGTGGCCTGTCTGTCCACAATGGGTACCACAGCTTGAGGGCTGCTTTGAAGGCCTTTGAGGGGTGGTAGGCAGCCAGCTCGTGCTTGCAGGTGGGTCTTGGAGCCAGTTTCCCTTCTGGGCTTTGTCTGAATGAATTAATGAGATGCACTGTCTTTCCTTTCTAGGGAAAACATAAAGCAGATAGTAAAACTCCTCGCAAGCGTCCGAGCACTGGATCATGCCATGTCTGTTGCGAGTGAACATAATGTAAAAAGAATTTAAGTCTTTGATTGAAGGAAAATAGATCAGTGAGATGAAAAAAAGCACATTTGCTTTAAAACACACCATTCCCGATGTAAAAATTGTGTATATATGTAAAGTTTCTTAAACTGTAAATTATTTCTTTTAATACGAAGAACATTATTCACATTCAATACGGTGTCCCTAAATGTGATTTCTTCAGAATGAAAGGAACGTAGATTATTTCTAGAGCGTCTGTGAATGTTTCCCTATTGCCTGGCGTATTTGGTTTACAGAAACCTTTTATATGGTCCTTCAGATGAACCCTCAGTTAATTGTTCTCTGTAAACAGTGTGCGCGGTGTAAATTGTGTAATTATGCATATATATAAATATATATTTATACCACCATGGAGTTACTTTCACACTGGAAATTTGTGGTGTTTTTCTACAGAGTAAGCCTTTAACAGTAGAAAATTATTCAGTAGCAAATTGTCTTAGGGAACTTCCTACACTGTTGCAACTAAAGGGCTCGGCTCTCCACCTTCTGGTTCACAATCGCTCTGGCTTTAGCTGTCGCGGCCTTAAACACGAGCTTGGAGCATGGGCTTAGTTGGTGGGTGAATGGCGGACCTCTACCCGAATCTGCTTTACTGCCGCGAGTGCAACGTGGACTTGTGAAAAGAACCTAGGAGTTTCATTTTCTGGAAAATTATCATCGTCCCACAATCTAACTGCATGGTTTTGGGCCGGCCAGCTGTCCTGTCTCAAGAGTTTCCTCCCTCCCTGACCAGCTTAACAAATACCCGCGTTTGGATTTGAGCAGTCGGTCATCGAAAAAATCCCACCTATGTGAGTGACATATGCAATAAGAATAAGCCATGCTGACTCCCCAAACCCGCAGTTTACTCTCCATGGTCTTCTGGGGTGTTTCTACCATGTTGTAAATATCCAGAGAACTTGTTGTAAAGTTTATGCTTTCTGATTCTGTGATTTTCAAAGGAGGAACTTTTTGGAAATTAAGGACTATTGTTTGATAATGATATATGTAATTAAGCTTTAGCCAAGCATTAAATTAATTTTTAAATATATCCTTTGTTGTATCTTGTGAGTGACTAATTTTAGACTCCGACTCAAATGATTACAGTAATACTCTCAGCACATGTGCCCGTGGTCAAGTCAGATTGCTTTTTCTGTGTTGTTCTTTGTTTTGGGGGACATACCTGTCCACACTCCAGGCTCAGTCCTGACTGGGCTTGGGACCTTACAGGATGTTGGAAGTAGAACCTAGAACCTAAGTCGGCTGCATGCAAGCCAATTGCCCTACCCGATGTACGGTTACCCTGGTCCCCCAAATAGAATCTGGTTTTGTTTTCTTTGTGGGTCATACTGGCAGTACTTAGGGGTTACTCCTGACTTTGCACTCAGGAATTACTCCTGGCGGTGCTCAGGGGACAATTTGGGATGCCAAGGATTGATTCTAGGTTGTGTTCAAGGTAAACACTTTGCCCCCTGTGCTATCCGGCCCCCACAAGTAGCTTTTATTTCATTATTTATGTATTTGTCACTCTCTGTCTTCCCGTTCATCGATTTGCTCAAGCGGGCACCAGTAACATCTCCATGTGTCCTGTCTCATGCAAGTAGAGCCCAAGGGCACCTGCTTGCTCCAGGAACATAAAGAGCCTCAAACCATTCCATCAGGTCATGGGAATGAGGTCTATAATTGTTACTGGTATTTGGCACTATGTATTTGTAAAAATATTTATTTTTTTAATATTTTTATTTATTTTTTGCTTTTTTGGGTTACCCCGACAAGCTCAAGAGTTGCTCCTGGCTCTGCGCTCAGAAATTACTCCTGGCGGTGCTCAGGAGACCATATGGGATTCAGGGATCGAACCCAGGACGGCTGCATGCAAAGGCAAACACGCTCCCTTGCTGTACTATTGCTTCAACCCCTGCAAGTAGCTTTTAAATTGTGTGTGGTCACTCTAATTTTATGTCCATTTTATCTTTATTACAGAAAGGATATTTCCACAAACATCCTGGATGAGGTTTGGGTCTCTGGCAGTGCTTTGGGAACCACATATGGTTTTAGAGATCCAACCCAGGTCAGCCATGTGTAAGGCAGCTAGCCACCTTCCCTTCTCACGCCTGAGTCAGTAGAGCTAACCCTACTGAGTGTGAGTGCAGTACACTGCTTTCAGTGTGCGACCAAACAGTTTCGTTTCTACATCTGCTTTTAGGCACTCTTGCGCTCTGGGAGTTAAACTGAGGCTTGTCCTATGAAATCCTTCAAGCTGTTTGGGTTTGGGAAATGGACTTGAACACCATGCCAGGATCCCGTGTTGATTGTCACGCTGACAGGTTAGCACAGTGGTCCCGTGTCACTGTGTTAATGTCAGATGAATTACCATGAAACTAAGACAGAAGGTTCTTACATCACAGCCAGGAAATACTTATTCTGAAATGGCTGAAGAGCAGGTCGTTGTTCCTGGGCTTTGGGCCACACCCTGTCAGTGCTTGGGGCTTACTCCTGGCAGGGCTCAGGGGTTGAATACAGGTCACTGTCTGCAAGGAATCTTTACTCTGATCCTAGGATATCTTTTGTGACAAGGGAATTGTTAAAACAAATTCAGAGGGTGGCGCTTTAGTGAAAGCTGAACCTTGACCTTTTGGAGCAATCTTTGCGATTAATTCCAAAGTGGGTGTGGGATGGAGTCATATACAGTGGTTAGGGCACCTTCTTTGCATGCAGCTGACCTGGGTTTGAGCCCTGGTATCCTTTTAGGTCCCCATGTGCCTCCAGTAGAGTAACTCCTGAGCACTACTGAGTGTGTCCCCCAGGCAGTGGAACTTGCATTAGGACAGGTTCCGCCAGCAGTCACTAGAGGGTGCAGGCTGTTCTGGCTGAGTGTGGTTGGCAGGAGGACATTCCCGTGTCTAACACATCTGCTTCCTGCCCTGGGCAGGAATAGCTTAGCGGGGGCCTGCACCCACAGGATTTCAGGGGTTTTGCTCCCTAGTGGCCCACAGATCAGTACCTTCTTTTAAACATTCGTTTAAGTTTTTCAGTTGTACAACCCTTCCCTCTTCTCTCCCTTTTTTATTTTTCGGTTGTTCCTGGGTGCTACCTGGTGGTGCTCGGTGTTTCCTCCGGTCTCTGCACTTGGTGCACTTCCGGAAGGCTCAGGGGACTGTTGGGGCCCCAGCAGTATCGGGTGGTGGGTCAAACCCGGTTGGCTCTGCCAGGTAAACACCCTGTCACTGAAGTATTGCTCTAGCCTGCACCTGATTGTTCAGATTTTCTCTTTTTTATGTTTGGGACACATACAGGGTGTTCAGTGGCTCTGCTCAGAACCATCTGAGGTATGGGATGGATTTGAACTCCAACAGCATGATGCAAGGATGCCTTAACCGCTGAGCTATCTCCCCCTTGTTGGTGATTCTGTTTGGGAAGCGGGAGGGCGGCTTTTTAATCTGCTCTGGAGTCTCGGGTTCCCTCCCCATGATACTCAGCCAACTGGGCCTGTAGCTCAGTGAAAGGGCCCTCTTGGTCTGAGGTCATCAATGCACCCAGCAGTGCACCGAACTGGTGTTGGCAGCAAGCAAAGCAAGCCTTGACCTCTGCAAACACTCCACTGCGAACACTCACTGGCAGGGGTTATACAGTAGGGGGGTCATTAGCCTTGCACACCACCTACCTGGGTTCAAACCCGTCAATATGGTCCCCTGAACACTGCCAGGACTAATTCCTGAATGCAGAGCCAGGAGGGACCCTTGAGTATCACTGGGTGTGGCCCAAAAGAAAAAAGTCACTGGTAATGGAGCTAGCCAGTGGGTAAGTAGTTTGCCTTGCACACAGCTGACCCCGGTCCAATCCTAGCATCCATATGGTCCCTGGTGACTGTCAGTAGTGATCTCTGAGCACAAACCCGGAGTAAGCCCCGAGCACCACTGGGTATGGTCCCAGAAACAGAGTTCTTGGTAAGGATGGGGTAAAACCCTTATTGGACCTTGGATATTTCATCTGATCCTTCAAGCAACACCAGTGGTCAGTTTTTTTTTTTCTTTCTGGGTCACACCCAGCAATGCTCAGGGATTACTCCTGGCTCTGCAGTCAGAAATTACTCCTGGGGCCGGAGCGATAGCCCAGCGGGTAGGGCATTTGCCTTGCCGCCGGCCGGCCCATGCCGGCCTGGGTTCGATCCCCGGCATCCCATATGGTCCCCGAGCACCGCCAGGAGTAATTCCTGAGTGCAGAGCCAGGAGTAACCCCCTGAGCATTGCCGGTGTGACCCAAAAAAGCAAAAAAAAAAAAAAAAAAGAAATTACTCCTGATGGTGCTCAGGGGACGATATGGGTTGCTGGGGATCGAACCGGGTCAGCTGCATGCAAGGCAAATGCCCTACCCGCTGAACTATTGCTCTGGCCCACCACTGGTCACTTCTGAGTGTAGAGCCAAGAATAGCCCCAGTCCCCGCAGGGTGGAGTCCATACCTCTGACTTTCTGACCCAAGAATCACTAGTAGGATTACCCTTGTATTTTCTTTATTTTTTCTTTTTGGGTCACACCCAGCAATGCTCAAGGTTAATCCCGGTTCTCAGGAATTACTCCTGGCGGTGCCCGGTGACCCATTTGGAATGCCAGGGATCAAACCCAGGCCAGCTATGTGCAAGGCAAACACCCTACCCTCTGGGCTATCCTCTGGCCCCGCCCTTATCTTTTCAATCCTGTGCAGTGACTTATTTTGTGACAAAAGTGATTTTACCTCCCCTGCCCCAGTTTAATTTGAAGAGTGAAGCCAAACTTCCATTTTAGAATCAAGGAATCACTCTTTGGGGGTTCACAGTCTGTGGTGCTCACAGATTACACCTAACTCTGGGCTCAGGGGACCCTATGTGAGGCCAGGGTTCAAACTGCATGAAGGACAAGAGTCTTAACTCCTGTCTTGTCTCTAGTCTCTAGAACCAGGAAAATTTGATCTCAATCTCCTTACTTCAGCGGCCGGGTATTCCTGAGGAAGAGCCAGGAGTCCCCTGAGGCGCGGACCAAAAAAAAAAAAAAAAATTGAAAGAAACCATGACCAGATACTTCCCATTCTAAGAAAATGGGTTCCTGACACAGACACAGAAGTGGCCAAACAGGTCTTAAGGGAATAGAGCACGTGTCAAATACTTAAAGAAGGAAACCTTTGGGGTCTTACGTTTAACAGACAGGTCTATGTGAAGACACACATATATCCCCTGGCTGTATTCTCATGCCTTTCTGGTGCCTACCTCTGACTGGTATTCCTTCTGGGCTACAGAGCCATTTCACCGGAAGAAGCGAATAGGGAAAATTCCGTTCTTACTCCCACTTAGTTTGCTTTCTCAAAGGCAATTTCCAGTTGAAATAGATCCTTCTGGAAAGAAAAAAAAAATCCAGGGCAGAGAAGCAGATTATTTTCAAAATGACTTGAATCCTGAGGCTGCTATCAGTAAGCATTACAGAGCAAAAAGCCTTTCGCAGCCCATTCTACACGAGAAAAGCCCTTCAGTTCCCAGAATGAAAATCCAAGTTTCTGCACATGTCGAAAAAGAATGATTGATATCCTGAAATGAGAGTGGAGGTAGCTTCTCTAAAATGAATAGGACAAGGGGTGGGGCGGAATGAAATCAGGCCAGAGTTCCCGGAGGGGAAATGATTTTGTGCAATATACCAAATTTAAATTCTGCATTCGTTGTTAAAAGCAAGAAGGGGAAGAGACTGTTTTTCCTCCCCCATTTAAAGCGCAAAGGCAGGTGGAAACGTCTATCTGCCGTCTCTGCGTTCTCAATTCCTTTTGGTTTTCATAGTTTTGACTTTGTTCTCATTCTGGTGGGGGCTTGTAGGGAGAAAACAGCATCAGAAGTCGGTGGAACACCCCTGCCTGATTGTGACCAGGAAGCATGCCCTGTTGGGAAAGGAGACTGAACCAGGAAGGGTGTGGGCGCCGGTCGCGAAGCTCACCAGGGCGGGCAGGATGAGGCTCCTGGCGGTGCAGAGAAAAACCAACGCAGGTTGCCCCGCGAGAGCCATGATGGGACTCCGGGTTCCGATCCGGGTTTGAGAACCTGGCCCCTAGCCACCGTGTAGACAGCGGAGCGCTCTGCTCCGGCAGCAAGAACAGAAAAAAGAAAGGGAAAGCAAACCCCAGCGCGCCTAGCCCCTGCCCGCGCGTTCCCTGCTGCGCGGTTCCCCGGACACCATGGACAGCGCTCGCAGGCGCCGCCCGCTCGCGACAGCCCCAGCCCCTCCCTCGCGCTTCGAGCCGGTGGGGGCGGCAGGGGGTGGTCCTGACACCCCTGTCGAACATGTCTAGATACCCAGTCCCCGAAGCTTCTCCCCAAAGTCCCTCCCTGGCGCCCACGGGGAGGCTTGGTAAGCTCCGCCGAGCCCACGCGAGAGAGGCCCGCGGAAGCCGGATCCTCGCCCTGCTGAGCTCCCCCGAGCGCTGGGGCCGGCCTCTGCGGTCCGGGGAGGGAGTGGACACGCCACCCGGGAGGCAAGGTCTCCGCCCGCGGCAGCCGGAGGGCCCCGCACCCGGCACGCGTGCAGCTGGGCGAGCCGGTGCGGTGGGGGGAGGTGGAGGGGTGGCGGAGGGCGGGCCTTTCCAGTACGCCACGCCCCTTCCCCCGCGGGAGGCGGAGCTTCCGCCCCCGACCGCAGCGCAATGCGGAAGAGATGGGCCTGCTGGAGCGGAAGTGACGTCTCGGGCGGCTGTGGCGGCGGCGGCTGCGGGAGAAGGAGGAGGAGGAGCCGGAGGAAGAGGTGAGCCTTCCTGTCGGCTCGAGCCGAGGACTGGCGGGGTGGGGGCGGGGAGCAGCGGCGGCGGCCAGACAGACCCACGGGCGGCCGGGCGCGCGGGCGGACACTTCCTGAGGCGGCGATCGCCAGCCGCGGCAGCCCGGGCGCGAGCGGTGAGGCGACGACCGCGGGCGGCAGCGCGGGTCTCTGAAGGGCGGGCGGCTGAGGAGAAACCCCCCGGGAGGTGCGCGGCGCCGGCTCGGGCGCGGACTGCGGTGACAGCGGCTGTCAGCCCGGCGTCCCTGGGCGCCGGCTGCTGGTCTCGTGGCGCGGCATGGAGGGATGGAGCTGCTCGGGGGGGTCGCTAACCGTCCCCCTCACGGCTCCCGGCGCTCGGGTGCCCGGGTCACCCGCTCCTCAGAGGAGCCGCGATCACGGCCGCTTTGGGAGTCGCGGCTTGTCCCCGGGGCTGAGGGTCAGGCGTTAGGGGATCGGCTGCCCCGTCTCCACAGGGGGCGGCGGGGTCCGGGGTCCCGGCTCGGATTATCCCCCTCCCGCGGCCGCCCGCTAAGGCGCTCTGAGCTGCAGCCGCTTTCCCTCTGGCCGTCTCCTCGCCACCCCCATTTTTTTTCCCTCCCTCCGGACCCCGCAGCTTCGCCTCACACCAGCCCCCAGGGAACCGCTTGAAGTTTCCCGAATCGGTTTCCGAATCGGTTCCCCTTCGCGACATCATGCCAACCCCCCGGGGCAGGAAACCCACGGGCATCGCGCACAGGCTGCCCACCCCGCGCCCACCTGAACGGCCGTGACAGCTGAGGCCGGGGGCCAAATGCAGTGACGTCTCACCTGCTGGGAGAAACCATTCCCTCTCGGCCCGCCCGCCCGCCGCTCCCGCTCTCCGCCCCTGCCCTGGGCAGCGGAGCCCGGGTGTGGGCTGGGGTGGGGGCGCCCCCGTGCCTGTGCCGCCCTGCGGGAACCCCGCTGCTTTATCGGCCGCGCTTGGTTTATTTTCCTCTCCCCCCTCCCCCTCGTTAGGGGCCCCCCTCGGAGGAGAGGAGAATGGCGTTCAGCAAAGGATTTCGGATCTATCACAAGCTGGACCCGCCGCCCTTCAGCGTCATCGTGGAGACCCGGCACAAGGAGGGAATGTCTCATGTTCGAGTCCGGGGCCGTGGCCGTGCTCTGTGAGTCCCCCAGCCCCCGCGGATTCGCAGTAATTCAGAGCCCACCTTAATGGGGTCTCTCTTTTTTTAAAGAGAAGACACTTGGCACCCTAACCCTCACTCTATTTCACCGCCTATGGTGCTTTTTCTTTTTAATTGGCCCTCCGCTCCCCTCCCCTCCTCTCGCTTCCCTTCCCTTTATTCTCCTCTTTTCCCTTTCCCTTTCCTCACCTCGCTGAGGTCAGGGGTCATTCCTGGCCTTGCCTGGTGGTGGTGGTGGGGGGGCATTAATGGATCTGAGGGATCAACTGGAATCACTCCCCAAGAGCCTTAATCCCCCTGCACTGTCTCTCCAGCCCCACACTTTTTTTCATTTTCCCCCTCCCTCTGCAGGTGTTTGTTGGGATGAAAGGAAGGTAGAGGTTTGAATTAAAAGTATTTGCTTTCTTGGGTTTTTCTGCGATGTCTAGAAGGAAATCTTTGTGTTGGAAGAAATACTAAATTCAAGAACTACTGCAATTCAAGTCATACCATATACCCATAAAATGTCTCGCTTGACCCTTTTATTGAACTGTATTGAACTACTTTCTGTTTAGTAAAGTAATAAATTTAGGCTATTGACTGTTATAAGAGTATCCTATGGTGAGCGCATAAGAGTTTTCAGGAGCCAGAGCAATAATACTACAGATAGGGCATTTGCCTTGCATGACACCTATTTGATGGGTTACATCTCTAGCATCGTTTGTGGCTCCTGAGCCTGCCAGTAGTATTTTCTGAGTACAGAGCCAGGAGTAAGCCATGAGCACCACTGGGTGTGGCTCCAAACAACAAATGTCTGTATGTGGTGTTCGGACTACAACCGGCAGTGCTTAGGGGCTGCTCCTGTCTCTGTGCTAAGGGATCACTCCTGGTGTGGCTCAGTGAACCAGGTAGTGCCAGGCTCAAACTCAAGACTCTTGCAGGCAAAGCATGTGCTCAGCCAACTGAGCTATCTCTGGCCCAAACATCAAAGTAGTAACCAGATAAGTATGTGGTAAAAGAGTAAGCTTTTGTCTGGTTTGGGGAAAAGGGTAGCAACATACTGATATGTCTTAAGCAAACAACAGTGACATATTAAGCAAAGAACAGTGTCTATGAAGTGTACATGTTATCTGAAACAGAGTGCCATGGTTTCTGTGGGCAGGAAAAGCCTGTAATATGTTCTGTGAAACATTAATAATAAGGGTTTTATGCACCAGTATGGATTAACTTCATCCAGACTGCTTTTTTTTTTTTTTTTTTGCTTTTTTGGGTCACACCCGGCAATGCTCAGGGGTTTCTCCTGGCTCTGCACTCAGGAATTACTCCTGGCGGTGCTCGGGGGACTATATGGGATGCCGGGGATCGAACCCGGGCCGGCACAGGCGGCTGCGTGCAAGGCAAATGCCCTACCCGCTGGGCTATCGCTCCGGCCCCAGACTGCTTTTAAAAATGCATTGTTGTGTTATCATTTTGGGTTTTACCTGACTCAGCAATGCCACGGGCTGTTGTGGCTTAGTCTTTGGGGGTCACTCCCAGCAGTCCTCAAGGAATCAGACCCACGGCTCTCATGTACAAAGCACCTGTACTAGCCTTTACTATCCCCGGTCCTATTTTTTATATTTAAATATACCAACAGAGAACTTGCTACCATATTAATTTGTGTAGCATAATTTTCAAACTATAGAAGAAAGCGAATTCTTCATTTGAGATATCTAGGGATAAAGGTTTGGTGAATTAGTTTTCAACCATTGTGCTTTTGGTGACGTCACCTGATTTCCTAATTTGCTTAAATTTTAAATGGTGGTGGCTTGGTTATGTTTGTTCTTTATTTTGGGTTGAGGGGGCATACCCAGAAGTACTCAGGTTATTCCTGGCTCTGCACTCAGGAATCGCTCCTGGAGGACTCAGGGACCGTATGGTGTGGTAAGGATCAACCCTGGGTCTGCTGCATGCATGGCCTACCTACTGTCCCTAAATTTATTATTTATTTTTTGTCTTGTGGGCCACACCTAGAGATTAGGAGTTACTCTTGGTTCAGCACTCAGGAATCACTCCTGGTGGTGCTCAGGAGACCATATGGTATGCCAAGGATTGAACCCGGGTTGGTGCCCTCCCTGCTGTACTGTTGCTCCAGCCCCTCACACTCTTTCTTCAATACTTTAATTTCCAATCCAATTTAAGCCTGATGGGGCTCAAGTTTTTTCCATGGAACTCATCACCACCCAGTCCCCAGCTCACCTTTGTCCCTCCCTTCCCTTCATTCATTCGTTCATTCATTTGTTCATTCATTATTTGTTTGTTTGTCTGTTTGCTTATCTACCTACCTACCTACCTACCTACCTACCTACCTACCTATTTATTTAACTTTTGGGGTCACACCCTGCGGCGCTCAGGGGTTACTCCTGGCTCTGCACTCAGGAATTATTCCTGGTGGTGCTCAGGGGACCATATGGGATACTGGGAATCGAACCCAGGTTGGCTGTGTGCAAGGCAAACGCCCTACCCGCTGTGCTGTCACCCCCGCCCCTACCTTCCCTTTATTTTTGTAGAACTTCGTTTGTATCACAAAGTGAATAGTATGTGTGCTAGTTTATTTGTTCTTTGGTGTTTTCCTGGCAAGCAGATGGTGTGAAAGTGAGCCAGATAGGATTGAGTCTTCATTATCTAACTGTTCCAGTTTCAGCAGTCCAGGTAAAAATTAGAATGGAGGGCTGGAGCGATAGCATAGAGGGGAAGGCATTTGCCTTGCATGTAGCTGACCTGAGTTCAATTCCTGGCATCCCATATGGTCCCCCAAGCACCAGGAGTAACCCCTGAGAATCACTGGTTGGGACCCAAAAAGCTAAATAGACAAATGAACAAACAAATTATTTTTTTTAAAAAAATGGGGGGGCAGAGTGATAGTACAGCAGGTAGGGTACCTGCCTTGCATGTGGCTGATCCAGGTTCAATTCCTGGCATCCCCTAAGGTCCCCTGAGGTCTGAGCATAGAGCCAGGAGTAAGCCCTAAGTATTGCCAGTGTTACCCCAAACCCAAACAAACAAATAAATAAAAATTAATAATAAAATAAAAATAGAATCAGAGAGTAGAGCAGGGCACTCAGGTGTGATCCCCAGCTCTGTCATATGGTAACACCCCCTAACACCACAGAGGTGACCCCTGAGCACAGCCAGGAGTAAGCCCCAAGCACAGCCTGAATAAATAAACACTGTCACTATACAATACATAACCGCAGCATGCAGTGACTTGGTGCATGTGGTGGCAGTGGGGCTCACTCTTGTGAAGCAGGTGCTTTCATCATTGATCCAACTCCTGGCAACTTCAGCCATAAAAGTCTTATCTTATTAGTACATACCAATATGTACTATGTACCAATATGTAGGGCTCAAGTGAAACACTGTAAAAGAAATCTCAGGTCACAGGTTCTCCTTGGGATCAAGGGTCTGTTTATCTTTATGTTCATTGGCTCCTGAATTAAATTAATCATGAAGCGAAGACTTGATGAACTGATTTTCACCCTGGTTGCACATAATAATTGCCTAGGGAGGGTTTTCAGCTCCTGATGGCCTACCAATCCCCCCTCTCCCGACCTCCGAGGTTCCCATGTCATTAGACTGGGATGATCATTTCTGAGCATAGTTCATATAGGCCTTTCTAGGAGTGATCACAGGGTTATACTTTCACCTGTAAATGTTACCCCAAAGAGCCACATTTCCAGAATTTTGATGCTGTTACTACCTCATGTGGGACAAATAATGATTTCTCTTAAAATCCTCTCTTAAAATCCTGAGTCTGAACTGAGTTCTACTGCCCGGTAGCACTTAGTAGTAGATGAAAATGTGTTGGGCCGGAGCGATAGCCCAGTGGGTAGGGAGTTTGCTTTTGCACGTGGCCGGCCTGTGCCGGCCGGGTTCAATTCCCGGCATCCCATATGGTCCCCTGAGCACCGCCAGGAGTAATTCCTGAGTGCAGAGCCAGGAGAAACCCCTGAGCATTGCCGGGTGTGACCCAAAAAAGAAAAAATGTGTTCAGGTTTCTGTCTGGATGCTGAACTGAGTTCTTGAGGGTATCTTAAAATTTATCTTAAATAAATTTTAAGGCTGTATCTTAAAGTTTATTTTTGTATCCCTGGAGCTTAGTTCAGGATTTTATTTGTAACTACAGACTAAAATGCTTATTAAATAAGTGCCAGGGGCCGGAGTGATAGCAGCACAGCGGTTAGGGCTTTGCCTTGCACGCGGCTTACCTGGGTTCGATCCCCGGCATCCCATGTATGGTCCCTGAGCATTGCTAGGAGTAATTCCTGAGCGAAGAGCTAGGAGTAACTCTTGAGCATCGCTGGGTGTGACCAAAAAATAATAAAAATAAGTGGCAAAGGAAAAAGTTGACAAAGTTGACCAAAATGCAGCAGTCTTTGAGAGTATGATGCTTTTCCTAGGATTTCCTCTCCTTACACAAATGGCATATGAAAGACATATATTACAATTGCGGAGTTGCTATTGGAAGGTTCATTTGAAAATAAGCATTAGCCACATTGTTAAGGTTTTTCTGAAAAGACACATTAAAAATATAGGTGATGTACTTTAGAAAGAAATTTAAAATCTATAAAACTATTAATATCTGAGTGGAAACATGGCTTGATTTGCAGTTAGGTCCTGAAAATGAAGGTTTTTTTTTTTTTTTGCCAGACCAGTTAAATGCCAGGCTCTAGAATTTTGGATGTTAGTATGGTAGGTGGTGATGACAAGTAGTGTATGTAGTTTTTTGGTATTTTTTAGTTGTTTTAATTACCAATTGTGCCAGTCAGTGTGATTGACCTTAAGAGAAGTTTCAGTATCTTATCTCTTTTTCAGAAGAAAAATTTAAGTCGAGAACAGAGAAACGTTTTTGTAATTGACTGTTTAGGCACGGAATGATGAAATTTTTATATATACATATATATATATATATATATATATATATATATATATATATATAGTAAGTTTACATTAAGTTGCAAAAAATTCTTTTTTGTTTGTTTTTGTTTGGGGGCCACACCCAGTAATTGGGACTTGCTTTGGGAACGGAACCAGGGTTGTCGCATGCAAGACAACCTACCTGCTATACTATCATCATTCTGGCTCCAAAATTTATTTTCTCTTTGAAGTGATTTGATTTGCATTGTTCGTTTCTTTTTGAGGGAGCCACACCTTGCTCTTCATTCAGGAATTATTCCTGGTGGTGCTTGGGAGGCCATATGAGATGCTGGGGATCAAACTGGAGTTGGTCACTTGAGGGCAAGCACTCTACCCACTGTACTATCTCTCTGGCCCTTGAAGTAGTTTTATTTTTATTTATTTTTATTTTTTTTGGTCAAAAAATATTTTATATCATATTTAATATTTAAAATATTTAAATAAATATAATGTTTTATATTTTAATATATAAAATATTTAATATTTTATATCATATTTGATATGCCAGATACCAGTAACAATTATAGACCTCATTCCCATGACCTGATGTAATGGTTTGAGGCTCTTTATGTTCCTTGAGCAAGCAGGTGCCCATGGGCTCTACTTGCATGAGACAGGTCATATGGAGATGTTACTGGTGCCCGCTCGAGCAAATCGAAGATGAACAGGAAGACAGTGATACAGTGACAGTGATTTTTTTTGGTCACACCCGGCGATGCTCAGGGGTTACTACTGGCTCTTTGCTCGGGAATTACTCCTGGCAGTGCTTGGGGACCGTTTGGGATGCCGGGAGGCGAACCGGGTCAGCTGCGTGCAAGGCATATGCCCTACCGCTGTGCTATTGCTCCGGCCCCTGAAATAATTTTTTTTTTTTTTTTGCTTTTTTTTGGGCCGCACCTGGCAATGCTCAGGGGTTTCTCCTGGCTCTGCACTCAGGAATTACTCCTGGCGGTGCTCAGGGGACCATATGGGATGCTGGGGATCGAACCCGGGCGGCATGGCTGGCGCGTGCAAGGCAAACGCCCTACCCGCTGGGCTATCTCTCCAGCCCTGAAATAATTTTTAAATGTTTTTATTTACTAGGAAAGGAAGTAAACAGCAGTTTAAATATAAATGCTTGGGGCTGGAGCGATAGCCCAGCGGTAGGGCGTTGCCTTGCATGCGGTCGGCGGCCCGGGTTCAATCCCGGCATCCCATATGGTCCCCTGAGCACCGCCAGGAGTAATTCCTGAGTGCAGAACCAGGAGTAACCCCTGAGCGTCGCCGGGTGTGACCCAAAAAAGCAAAAAAAAAAAAATAATAATAATAAATAAATAAATAAATATAAATGCTTTGCAAAAAACAAACAAACAAAACTTATCTAACTCTTTCAGACTGCCCAAGGAGCAGCAGCCTTATTAAAACAGGGCCAGGGCTGGAGCAATAGCCCAGCGGGTAGGGCGTTTGCCTTGCACGCGGCCAGCCTCTGCTGGCCTGGGTTCGATCCCCGGCATCCCATATGGTCCCCCGAGCACCGCCAGGAGTAATTCCTGAGTGCAGAGCCAGGAGTAGCCCCTGAGCATTGCCGGTGTGACCCAAAAAAAAAAAAAAAAAAAATTAAAAAAAAAAAAATAAAACAGGGCCAAGGGGGCCAGAAAGCTAGTGTAGGCATTAAGGTGCTTGCTTTGCATGTGGCCAACCCCAGTTCAATCCTCTGTGTACCGCCATGAGTTATCCCTGGGCACAGAGCCAGGAGCAAGCTCTGAGCACTGCCAGATATGGCCGCCACCCTGCCTCCTCACTTTGATTTTTCCAGATATGGCCACCACCCCTGTGTTCTCGGATAGTTCTAAACACTGATTTCTCTCTGAGCTCTGCTATTTTGGCCTAATTATCTCTCTCACTGACCAGTAGAGCCCTATTCTGTGACTTTTTGAGATGAATGATTTTTGATTTGTTTGATGTTCTAACTTCCTGAACAATATAAACCAATTCAATTCTATCACAGTTTATTTGCTTCTAAGTGTCACAGCATAGCCAAAACTGGATTTACCCTTCCCACCTTAAAGGGCATCAGTACACCCACAAGGCACTTCAAATGTGTGAAACACTTTCCAGGCTTTGCATAATATGTAGCACAAGATGCCGATTCCTGCTAGAAAAGAAACGAAGCAGGGGTAACCAGTTACTGCTGAACTCCCTTGACAACGCTGAGAGTGAGCAAGCTAGATGTGGAAAGCCTGGCAGACTCCTTGAATTACAGAGAAAGAGCAGTACCTTTGGGGACACTTCAGTGACTGGAATTCTCAGAACAGAGTTGAAGCACAGTCATAGGAATACCGGCTACCCTGCATCCAACCCCAAGCAACTCGTAATGTCTGACATTCAATAAAAAGTTATCTTCCAGGGGCCAGAGAAATAGTGCAGCAGGTAGGGTGTTTGTCTTGTGCTTGGCCAACCTGCTTCATCCCTGGCATCCATTTAATAGTATGTGCAATGCCAGGAGTGATCCTTGAGCACAGAACCAGAAATAAGCACTGAGCACTGATGGATAAAAACCAAAAAAACAAACCAGAAACACCTCTCATTAGAAGAAGTAAGAATATGCTTCTACAATGAGGGAGAAAAGTCAATCTGTAGACACAGATGCTGAGACTGATAAACAGGGGCATTAAAGCAGCTATTGTAAGTGTGTGCCATATGTTCAAGAAATAGAGAAAAGAATGAATGTGTCAAAGAGAGGCATGAAAAATGTTAAAGAACTGAATCAAACTTCTGGAAATATGGAAATAGCATATGAAATGAACATATACACAGTTAGGAATTAGACATGACAATAAATGACTGGCTAGTTTGAAGATATACTAACCGAAGCTACCCAGCAGAAAAGAAAAGATATAATGAGAAGGCGGGAGAGCTAGCTCAGTGGACTGAGCACATGTTCTGCTTGTCAGAGACCCTGGATTTAAAAAAAAAGTAATTTAATGATTTAGCACTGCCAGGACTAATCTCTCTCTCTCTCTCTCTCTCTCTCTCTCTCTCTCTCTCTCTCTCTCTCTCTCTCTTTCTCTGTGTCTCTTTCCCCCCTCTTCCCCCCCCCACCCTGTGCCATCCAATTAAAAAGCTGTTCTTGATTGGGTTTCAGTCACACTATCTTCCAACACCCATCCCTCCACCAGTGCACGTTTCCCAACAGCAATATGGCCCTTTACTTTCCTGCCACCTCCGCCCCCATCCTGTCTCTGTGGCAAGCACGTTCATTCTTTGTCTCCCTCTCTCCCCGTTGGGCATTGTAGTTTGCAATACAGATACTAAGAGTTTACTGTGCTTTTTCCTTTACCTGTTGTACACACAGTTCTTATACAGTATATATATATATATATATATATATATATATATATATACATATATATATACTATCATTATGTCCCTTGTTTATATATAAACATATTATATATACATATATTTTATATATAAACATATTTTATATATATTTTTATATATATGTTTATATATATGTTAGTACCATGACAGAATGATAGTACCATGGGTAGGGTATTTTCCTTGCATGCTGAACACTCACTGCCAGGAGTAATTCCTGAGTACAGATCCAGTAACCCTGAGCATCGCCGGGTATGACCTAAAAACAAAGTGTATATATATACTAGGATATATTCCTGAGCTTTATTAGGAATGATCCCTGAAAGCAAAGTCAGGAGTAAGTCCTGAACACAGCAGCATGAGGTCCAAAAACAAACAAAAAGAATGAAAAGACTTTTCTTTAGAAACAGTCTTTTTTTTTTTTTTGCTTTTTTTTTTTTGCTTTTTGGGGTCACACCCGCGACGCTCAGGGGTTACTCCTGGTTCTGCACTCAGGAATTACTCCTGGCGGTGCTCAGGGGACCATATGGGATGCCGGGGATTGAACCCGGGCCGGCAGAGGCCGGCCGCATGCAAGGCAAACGCCCTACCCGCTGGGCTATCGCTCCGGCCCCTAGAAACAGTCTTAACCTGGGAATAGCATCTGAGAAGTTCCAAAAGAAAAAGCAAAACAAAATCATCTACATAGGATTATATGCCAACCACAAAAAGTGAATTTTTTTTAGATAACAACGGGCTAAAAATATAAAGAAATTTTAATGGGCAGCAATTTAAATAGATCTCCACTTTAATCCCCGTAGATATCTAATGCTAACATTTTCAAAAAATTCTAAGATGGTTTAATTTTTTTTCCTGGATGGGGTGCCCTTAGCCTGTGGTGGTCAGGGCCTACCTACTCTTGGTAACCATACGGGGTACCAAGATTAAATCTGGGTGGGTGCATGCAAGGCAGCACTTTTCCTGCTCTCCTGTCTCTCTGGACCCTTGAGATGGAAATTCAGAAAGAAATATGGAAATGGCCCAGTGCAATTAGTTCATCTTGTAATTAGTGTTTTGGTGTTTGCTAATAAGAACTCATATTTTTTCCCAGCTAAAATATGTATTTGTTTGTTTTTGTGCCACATATTTTGGGCAGTATTCAGGGCATTTGACTCTGCCCCCAGGGATCACTCGTAGTGGAGCTCAGGGACCATGTGGGATGCTGGGAATCGAACTGCATTATCATCTCTCTGGCCCTTCCAGCTAAGATAGATTTATTTTTTTAGTTTTTTTTTTAATTGAATCATCATCTATACAGTTACAAAGCTGTTCTTGATTGAGTTTCAGTCATAGTGTTCCAACACTAAAATAGATTTAGCTGTATAACCCATTATTCTGTAATATTAAAAAAAATAAAAGTACATGCATTCACACTGGCATGTACGTCACAGCTATTGAAATAGTCTGATTATTGCGAGTAAATTTGGACATTTCCTTCCAAAGAGATGCATAGCCTTTTTTGTTGGATGTTAGTTATCCCTTCAGCTCAGGATGAAAGAATATATACATGCCCTTCGAATCTCTGACAGGGGCTGGGGAGATAGTTCAGAATAGGACAGCAGATTCGACGCCCGCTTTCCATGCCACCAGCCTGGTTTTGCTATCTGGCTCTACATGTGGTCCCTGAACACCACCAGGACTAAGCCCCGGCACAGCCATTTGTTGTCCCCAAACCAAACCAGACAAAGCCCAACAACAACAACAACAACAATCCCATGATAATTTTGAGATAACCCAAGCAGTGAAAGGAAAACAAATTATAAAATTGTTATTAAGTTGCTGGTTGAAACATTATCTGTTTCTACCTACTGTAGAAATTATACAATACAACAATACTGAATCTGTTATAGTTTTTATTTTTATTTATTTATTTATTTATTTTGCTTTTTTGGGTCATACCCGGCAATGCTCAGGGGTTTCTCCTGACTCTGCACTCAGGAATCACCCCTGGCGGTGCTCGGGGGGACCATATGGGATGCCGGGATCGAACCCAGGCCGGCACAGGCCGGCTGCGTGCAAGGCAAACGCCCCTACCCGCTGGGCTATTGCTCCGGCCCCCTGTTATGGTTTTTAAAGATGTTTTTATTTCATTATACTCTCTCTCTCTCTTCTCTCTCTCTTTTTTTTTTTTTTTTTTTGCTTTTTTGGGTCACACCTGGCGACACTCAGGGGTTACTCCTCACTCTTCACTCGGGAATTACTCCTGAGGGGCTCAGGGGACCATAAGGAATGCTGGGGATTGAACCCAGGGATGCTGGGGATCAAACCCAGGTCAGCTGCGTGCAAGGCAAATGCCCTATCCGCTGTGCTATCAAGTTGGCCCCTGCTCTTACATAACTTTATATGTACAAAGTGTACTGTCTTTGGCCATACCACAAGGATGCTCCCGATCTTGTCAAGTCTGCTTATTCATGTATACTATTTCTTTGCAAGAAATATGTATTATGGATGGAATTTCATTTTGTTCTCTATTTTGTTTAATACCTTGCTGAAATCTAGATTTCAGTTTTAGTATATCTGTGGATTGGATGCGAAGTATTGGCAAGTAGAAGGGACTTTAATTTAGTAAATTCCTAGATTAATTGTACATTAGTAGTCATATATTTTGACCCATTTTTCTCAATAATTTCACCATTTTCTTGATTAATGAGTAGAATTATAGTTAACCGATTTATAGGTTTTCTGAAACTGCAGAATGAATACAGAACAGTAGAATGATGATTTATTTGGCACAACTGAGATGCAGTTCTTTCAGAGTGAGCGGGGATTCGCACCTGCAAACACAAGTGGATTTCCCTTTAGAGTCGGTAAATTGAATTCTCTGTCCACTCCTAAACCAATGCTATGATTGGTTGTAGGGCTAAGATGGTTGGGCAGACCTTTGGCAAAAGAGGTAGAAATGACTATATGGGAGCTAGTAGCTACAGTGAAGAAGTGTTGGGATATAGACTTGATTCACAATTACAGTGTTTCCACTTTTATTTTTTAAGGTGGGGGTGGTGAGGAAAGTTTGCTCCACAGCTGGTGATGCACAAGGGAACCATATGCCGTGCTAGAGATCGAACCTAAGCCTCCTACATGCAAAGCATGAACTCAGCCCGTTGAATTACCTCTCCACCTGCTCTTTCATGAACTTCCTGATGTTGGTAGATTGCCTTTGGTTCATTTGTTTAAATTAGGACCATTCTTGATACTGACTCTTCTTTCACTTTATCTGTTTCTCCATTACCAAGTCTGGTGAACTCAGCCTCCTAATTCTATTGAGACTGTGTCATCTGCATTTTATCTATTGCTACCGCAGTCAAGCCACTGATGTCTCCTTTTCATTGTAGTAGCTTCCTATGCCTGACTAATTTAACACCACATTCGTAAAGTGAGTTGCAGTTCATTGAGTCTATCTCCTTCTTCAGTCTTGTCTTTTTTTGGGGACAGGGGCGGGGGGGGGGGGGAGAACACACAGGGGACTCAGGGACCCATGCGGTGCCAGCGTACCTGGACCTCCTGCATGCTAAACAGGCCTTCTCCAATCCCTCCTTCTGCCGCAGTCACAATGGCTTTCCTTCAGTTGTTAGCATACCAACATCTGTCTCTTCTCAGGGTCTTCCTTTATTCTCTAATTCCTTCTCACACTGTTTACTCTTTTTTTTTTTTTTTTTTTTTTGCTTTTTGGGCCACACCCAGCAATGCTCAGGGGTTTCTCCTGGCTCTGCACTCAGGAGTCACTCCTGGCGGTGCTCGGGGGACCATATGGGATGCCGAGGATCGAACCCGGCCAGCATGGGCGGGGCGCGTGCAAAGGCAAACGCCCTAGCCGCTGGGCTATCGCTCCGCCCCCACACTGTTTACTCTTAAATGAAATTCATATATAAAGGTGCAGCCATCATAAATGTACAGTTTGAGGAATTAGTAAAGAGAGAAGCTCCTTACATTACCACTGCTAGGTTGAGAAATCAGATATTACTAATTCCCCAGCAGTTCCTCTTTTGGTGGTGGGGGAATGGGTTTAGCCACACCCAGTGGTGCCCCAGCTACTCCCAGCTTTGTGCTGGGTAGGTGTAGGGGGGAATGCTGAGTGGGGAATGACACCCGTGTCATGCTGGGGATTGGACCAGATTGACCACTTCTGTCTCATTGGCCACTCCCTCGAGAAGCTCCTCTTCCTTTTCCAGTTATCTTCACCATGATCTGCAAAGATAATCACTATTCTTACTGCTTTGTTCTTGTTTTTGGCTTTTGGCCCACACCCTGCAGTGCTCTGGGCTAGTTCCAGCTTTTTGCTCAGGGAACCTTGTGATGCCAGGATTGGCAGCCAGGCCTCTTGCAGGCACAGTATGTGCTCAAGTCCTTTGAACCATCTCCCCAGCACTGTCTTGACGTTTTAAAATTGAATCACCATGAGTCAATAAAAATAATATTTTTATTGAAACACCATGACTTACAAAGTTATTCCTGATTGAGTTTCATGCATGCAGTGTTCCAACACCAATCACTTCACCAGTGTACACTTCCCTCCACCAATGTGTCCTGACTTCTGACGTTAAACATTCGCTTTTTCTTGTTTTTAACTCAACACGAACCATCTAATTTGCTATATATGCAATATTCTGTTTGACTTCTATCACACAACATTAAATGGAGTATCATCTTTATCATAGCATATGACAGTGGTCTGTTTGTTTCCATTGCTACATAGTATTCCATTATATGAATATTCCAGTATTTTTTAAAAATTGGTATTTGCTCTGTACCAGCTGCTTCCTGTTACAAATCACACTACAAGGACATCCTTCTTTTTGCCTTTGCTGTACACATGTGTGTATTTCTACTGGCTATTTCCATAGGAATGGAATTGCTGAGTCAACACATTTATATTGGCTGGGACCTTTTTAGGACTGCTTTTGTCTTACTGTTTATTCTCCAGGTTTCAGTCTTAAGGCCACTTCCTCAGATAGCAGGCTGGCCCATTCTAATCACTGCCTTCCTCTAAAAGCTAATTTTAAGTTAGTTCTTCCTGTTGGAATTCCATTGTAGAACTTCATATAACTTTGCATTTGTGTGAGTAATAATGCCTATCTTCCTAAAAGAAGGAATCCTTGCCAGGATCTTAGCACAATACTTATTGCTTGAGCGAGTGAAAGTTTTTTTAATCTTTAAATTGCATTACGATTAGAATGTGTTATTTACATATGGCCATAATTTTAATGATTTTATGCCTTTGAGTTGGAATTTTAATTAGGTAACGATATAAGGAAAAACTTTCCAAGTGAGAGTTCATCATTATGTACGATGAACTGCGAAGAGGCTTTATTGCCAGCTAGTTATATGGTCTTAGATGAGTCAGCTAGCCGCTAGTCACCTTCCTCAGAAATGATTACCTTGGGGTGCATAAGTTTTAGGATCCTCTGATGAGAGATGCTGTCTGGTTCAGCCATGTGTTACCTGCAATGCAAATTGTTTGACCACAAACTGCAGGGCATGCAACCACAGGCAAATTGTAGTTCTGGGTAGCTCACACTAATTTGTCATCTTTTGCACACCCTCGTTGACTTTCTTTTTTTGCTTGGGAGCCTGTGGCAGCTAAGGAAAGACAGTCTGTTCCCCATCTGGGGGTTTGAGCCACAGCAGAATGTTGACTTTAAATTGCAGAACCATCAGTAGGTAGCTTAATTATTTGGAATGCATCTAAAGTTACAGAAACTTATGTGGACTTTGAGTTTTCCAAGTAGAAACAAAAAAAGCAAAGCTCTTCAATTATTGAGTTTTGGTAATAAATTGAGTGGTAGGGGCCCGAGAGATAGCCCAGAGGGTAGGGAGTTTGCCTTGCACGTGGCCGGCCCATGCCGGCCGGGTTCGATCCCGGCATCCCATATGGTCCCCGAGCACCGCCAGGAGTGACTCCTGAGTGCAGAGCCAGGAGTAACCCCTGAGCATCGCCGGGTGTGACCAAAAAGAAAATAAATAAATAAATAAATAAATAAGTTGAGTGGTGGGAGTTAGCGAGTTAGCAGTAGAGGTGTGATCCTCATGTAACAAGTATTTTTTAATTTAATTTTTTATTGTGTCACTGTGAGATATACAGTTACAAAGCTATTCATGATTAGATTTCAGTCATACAGTGTTCCATCACCCATCCCTCCACCAGTGTACATTTCCTACCACCAGTGTCCCCAGATTCATTCCCTCCCCCCCACCAGCCTTCCTCTATGGCAGGCAATTTTCTTCTCTCTCTCTCTCTTTCTCTCTCTCTCTCTCTCTCTCTCTCTCTTTCTCTCTCTTTCTCTCTCTCTCTTCCCCCGTCTGTGCATTGTGGCTTGTAGTACATACATTTAGGGGTTCTCATGTATATGCCTTTATCTAGTCTGGTGTTACCATTTCCAATGATTATTGGCATACTGGCCCCTTCTTATCTAACCTCTGTCCCCCACACACTATACTAAGTGTTCTGTTTAAGAAACCTGCTGTAGGGTCATAGCTCAGGAAAACCAAGGCCTAGGTGTGCAGTCGTTTATGTCTTAGGTTCTAGTCTGATCTTGGTTTTTTTTTTTTTTGCTTTTTGGGTCACTCCCGCTACGCTCAAGGGTTGCTCCTGGCTCTGCACTCAGGAATTACTCCTGGCGGTGCTCGGGGGACCATATGGGATGCCGGGGATCGAACCCGGGCATGCAAGGCAAAACGCCCCACCCGCTGGGCTATCGCTTGCCCCGATCTTGTTTTTGTTTTTTTCCTTGGGGCCACACTCAGCTGTGATCAGGGCTTATTCCTGGAGGCTCTGTGCTCAGAGATCACTGCTGTCATGCTCAGAGGACCATCGGGGTGCGGGGATAGAACCCCGGTGAGCCGCCTGTAAGGCAAATGCCCTACCATTGTACTATAGCTCTGACCTCTCTACAGTTGTTGTTTTTTTTTTTTTTTTTTTTTTGGTCACACCTGGCAATGTTCAAGGGTTATTCCTGTCTCTGCACTCAGGAATTACTCCTGATGGTGCTCAAGGGATCATATTCGATCCTGGAGATCGGATCTGGTTGGGCACATGCAAAGCAAGTGCCTTATCTACTGTATTCTCTTTCTAGTCGTCCATCATCATCACCCTCCAGTCCAATCTTATGTTTCACTATTTGCCTTTAATGTGAGAACAGGGTGTCACCCCACCAATGCCAAAGACCAGTTATGCACATGACATAGGGTTATAGATGCCAGACTGGGTTATGCTGCAGCACAAAAGGGTATACAATAATGTGGTGGAGAACAATTTGAATGTTAAATTGTGATAGAATATCTATATATTTATTTGACTTTTTTGGTTCACACCCAGGAGGCGCTCAGGGGTTACTCCTGGCTCTTCACTCAGGAATTACTCTTGGCGGTGCTTGGGGACTATATGGGATGCTTGGGATCGAACTTAGTTCGCCATGTGCAAGGAAAACACCTCTCCACCGTGCTATTGCTCCGGGCCCAACAATCAATAGATTTTAACAGAGTGTTCTGTGTAGTCTACAAATAGAAATTCTCTACAACTTCTGTTTAAGCCTTCTATAACTTAAATAGGTTCAGATGTGAACCTGTTCACCTAAAAAGCATGGTTTGAAAGCATGCATGGAGCTAAACTAGTGTATGAACGATTACTTACTGAATGGAGTCTGGGGTTATTTGTCATTTTAACTATTTCTTCACCTCTGCTGTGTGCTGAGCAAAGGAGAGAGGACAGCTCTGTGCTTCCCAGAAACGTATGTTCACAGTGGATTAAAGACACGGGAAAGGGGGAAGGCGTGAATGAAAGTGCTGAGAGTTCTCTTGAACAGCAGCTTTCGTGGGCATTGGAGACTGTTTATCCCAATGCCTCCGAGCAGCCATTTCAGAGTGGACTTTGTTGGAAGTACCTTCCCCGTTTAAACTTGAGCCGAAGATCTGCAGCCTCTTTACCCTAGCTGAACCTCAGCGCACTTGATCTCCAGCTCAGTTACCTCAGTCGCCTGGAAACTGGTGTTCTTGGCCACTCACACGGTCCTGTGGCTGGACATCATAGACCTGTTTGTGGACTAACACCAGCCTGTTCCCATCTTTGAAAGCTCTGCAGATCCCTAGACAGATAGGGCTGGCCTGGGCAAGGAGAGCCCTGAACGCCCCTCTTGGCAGTTCCGCTGAGCTTCCCTCTCTGCTAGGTCTCTGCTTGCTTCTCTGCTCCCCCACACCTTCTACCAGCTCATAAACTCTCTATAAGGTCCAGGTGAGATCTGTTGCACGCACGCCGCCATCCCCCCCCCCTCACGCCTCCACTCTCACGCTCCTTTCCAGACATCATTCTGAAGAATGGCTAAGTTTCAGTAATGAGGGCACTGAAATATCATCCACAGCAAGCTACAGTGTTCTTTTTTATCTCGTATTTACAGCTAATGTGAGCCAAAGCCCTCTTAGTTTATTCTGTGCCTTCAACAGAGACTCAGCCACTGCAGGAATGATAGTCCTTGTGTTGGGCTGCGGCATGGGGGTGTGGAAATGTAAAGAAAGAAGACCTTGTTTCTATTGTCATTATTCTCCAAGTGACTGACCCTATAAAAGAGAGTGGGACTTTATTGCAGCCAGAACTAGTGAAGCAAATGGCTGGAAGAAGTGACATTTCAGTTCAGGATGGCAGGTAGGAGAGACTCTCAGACATGGGCAGAGCTGCTACTTGCCTCCCTGTGCCCAGCCGTTCATGAGGCGCCCAGGAGGCATGGCGAGTTCTAGCCCTGGCCTGCCACCCCAGCAGAGGCTCACAGCAAGCCAGACAAACCGCCCCCCACCACTCCATGGGGCGGGGGCCGCCATTTTCCACATCCGGACTTCCCTCTCATCACAACTCCACCCAGCATACCAGACTATCACAGCCCAGCTTGCGTGGCTGCTAGCGGCGCCCACGGTTCATCAATAAATGCTTTCTTTATTTAGAGGTGACTACAAGAGTATGCCACCTGCACTGCAAGCCTGGCAAGCTGCTCATGTTGTATTTGATATGCCAAATACCAGTAACATTTATATTAGGTCATTCCAATGACCTAATATAATGGTTTGAGGCTCTTTATGTTCCTGGAGCAAGCGGATGCCTTTAGGTTCTACTAGCATGAGACAGGACATATGGAGATATTACTGGTGCCCTCTCGAGCAAATAGATGATGAACGGGAAGATAGTGATAGTGATGGGAGGTAGGGCAGTATTTGAAGCAAAAAGGCGACTGGAGGATATAGCGGAAGGCAGGGAAGCTGCACAGAGCAGGTGAGGGAGAGGAGGCGGGAATACAGTGTGACTCATTCGCTGCATCATGGGATGGTTGCAAGGAGTGAGAATTCAGTTAGGAATAAAAAGCAAGCCAGGGTGGAAGAGGAGAGGAGAACTTCTGACCGCACTGGTGGAACTCTAACCTTGAATACTCTGTTATGTTTTGGTTTGGCTTGGGGTCATAGGACCGCACCCAGTGGTACTCAGGGGTTACCTCTGCTCACTGCTTGGGGTGAAAGGTGCTCTTGGATTTGCTCAAGCGAGTCATAGGAATCAGACCTGTGGTCCCTACACACAAAGCATGTACTTTAGCCCACTGAATTCTTTCTAGCCATTACTTTATTTATTTACTTATTTGCCTATCTATCTGTCTGTCCGTCCATCCGTCCGTCCATCCGCCTGCCTGCCTGCCTACCCACCCATCCATCCATCCATCCATCCATCCATCCATCCATCCATCCATCCATCCATCCATCCATCCATCCATCCATCCATCCATCCATCCATCTATCTATCTATCTATCTATCTATCTATCTATCTATCTATCTCTATCTATCTCTCTATCTCTCTCTCTCTCTCTCTCTATCTATCTATCTATCTATCTATCTATCTATCTGTCTGTCTGTCTGTCTGTCTGTCTGTCTATCTATCTATCTATCTATCTATCTATCTATCTATCTATCTATCTATCTATCGCCTTTTGGGCCACCCCCAGTGATGCTCAGGGGTTACTCCTGTCTCTGCACTCAGGAATTACTTCTGGCCGTGCTGGAGGACCATATGGAATGCCAGGGATTGAATCCGGATTGACCTCATGTAAGGCAAATGCCCTACCCACTAGACTATCACTCCAGCCCCTTATTTGTTTATTTTTTGTTTGTGTTTTGGGGCCCTTATCTGGCAGTGCTTGAGGTTACCCTGAGTCTGTGCTTGGAAATCCCTCCCAGAAGTACTCAAAGGGCAGTGTGATGCTGGGGATTGTCCCTTGGTCTCTCACTTGCAGAGTCTTATGCTCTGCTCTTTAAATTGTCTCTGTGGCCCTAGGCACAGTCCTGTCTTATCATGTCTTTTGTCTTCTCTTCCCTATGGTTTTGGGCCACACCTGGTGGTGCTCAGGGCTTACTCCTGGCTCTACACTCAGGGATCATGCCTGGTGTTATTTGAGTGACTTTATGGGCTCCCAGGAATTGAACTTGGAGATGGTCACATGCAAGGCAAATGCTCTGCCTGCTGTAAAGCTCTCTAGCCCCCTGACTCTGTGCTCAGCAATTGCTGCTGGCAGGGCTCAGTGGGCCATATGGGGTGCTGGGGGATCAACCCCAGGTTGGCCGCAAGTAAGGTAAGCACCCTTCCTGCTGTCCTATTGCTCTGGCCAATATAATGACATTTAATTGATGGATTACTTTTACTGCTCTGAGCTATGCTTTAGGCAGAGGGTTGTAGAGAATGCCATGTGGTGCAGGGATGGAACCCTGGCCCGACATGTGCAAGGAGTGTGTGCTCTGCCAGGTGAGGGACATCCCAGGCCTTGAGATGGTATTTGCAATGTTGGTAGCATGTGCACCTATCTAATTCTAGAAAGTCTAGAATTTGATTTTGTGTGCCTGTGGTCCTCTTAACAAAATGGAGTGGAGGGGGTGTCGGGGTGTGTCGCCGGCGTCCCCGACAATGCCGGGAAGCGAGTTCCCTTCTACCTCCAAAGCCGGCGGGAATGGATGAAGACTCAGGAATCCGATGCAGTTTTAAAAGGGCTTTACTATCACAGGTTCCAATATACAATCCAAGAGC
>JAJIBD010009960.1:0-20777 GCA_021461705.1 Cryptotis parvus | reverse complement strand
TGTCACAAATGGAAGTAATTTGATTTATGAATTTATTGTTTGTTTGATTACTGGAAATAGGTAAGTCACTATCAGCTCTTAGACTAGTGCCTGGCATAAACCAGGGACCAATGAATATTTACTGTGTGACTTAGGGATTGAATAAAGAGTGCACAGCTGGAAAAATATTTTCAAGAGGGAATGATCAGCTTTAGTTACAAGCACAGAACTCGACTCAACTCTCTACTCAACTGCATTTTCATTACATTGGCATCTCCCCATTATCTGGAAGATGGGAGATACTTTTCTCTAGTCTATCACTTATCACTGTTAGAGAGAATCCATGTGTCTTTGGCTCATGGATAAAATCATTCAAAGTCTGATATTTTGTAGAATAATCCATCTGGACTTCCAGCCTGCTTTTCACGTCATTTTCCCACATGGACAGTTCTCTGTCTCTGAGGCATACATAAGATGATTCTGGATTTAGTTTTGCCTCTGAACTGTAACTTGTTTTATCTGTGGTTTTCATCTGTAAATGAATCTGTTTCTGGTTCTCTTTATTCAGATTCATTTGTCTCTTCTTCTAGTGCTGATTCAAGGCCACACATCTTATTTACAATAACTTTGTGATAAGTATTTACAAGTGATAAGGGGAAATTTCTCTATTTTTCTTTTTCTTTAGAAGTAAACTGTGTTTCCCTGGAACTTCAGTCATTCACATAATGTTTAGATTAAACTTCTGTTTCACACAAAATAATCTATCAAAGTTTCCATTGGAATGACATTTAGTCTATAGATTAAATGGAAAGAATTGAATATTCCCATTTATAAATAATATAAACTGTAAGTTTTTTAGTATAAAATTCTAAGTTTTATTTAGATAAAGTAACAATTTTAAATATATAGTGTAGCTTTATTTACATAATTATATAAGTTTTACCTATCTAGTGTAAAACTCTAGGTATTACAATTGTAAAATTTGGATATTTTTAGTGTACTAGTAGTCCTGTGCAACTATAACCACTAGTGAATTTTGGTCTCTTTAAATTTGTTGGTTATGGGCATTTCATATAAATTTAATCAGTAAAATATGATATTTTGCTCTGGCATCTTTGTGGGACATTGTTTACAAGTTTTATATAAGTTGTATAATTCACCAATATCGCATTCATTTTTTTATGACTGGAAAATATTTCTTGTATAGGTAATACCGTTTTGGTATCCATTTATTAGTTGAAATATATTTGGATTGTTTCCATTTTCTGCTTATTACAAATAACATTGTAATCAATATGCCATGTTTTGTTTCTATTGATTTGTTCTATATATGAAACTTGAATTTCTTTTGTTGTCATCAAGTACTTTATTTCCTGGGTTGATACATCAATTGTATATTTTCAATTTTGTTTGCTGTTGGTTTATAAATAAGCACAACTGATTTTTTGTATCTTAATCTTACATATAGCTTGAACTAAATTTTTTATTCATTGCATAGTTTAGATTTCAAAAATAGTCATGTTATCTACAATAAATTTGTTTTTTTCAATTTATCATAGTTTCATTTTATCATACATTCCTGTGTAGAGTTGCAAGAGTAACATAGTAGAGGTGAGAATGGACATTCTTGTTTTATAATATTTTATATAAAGGTTTTAAAATTTCTAAAACAAAATTGTTCACTTCCATAGCATTTTCATCATTTTGAGTGCTTCTAGCTGGAGCTATTCTGGAATTGGTAACTCCTTTTTGCATGTTTTCTGTGAATAAGTTCTCAGTTCTCTTGGGGATATATTTAGGAGTGGAATTTCTGGTTTATATGTTAATTATGTGTTTACTTTTAAAGGAATCATCAAAGAGAGGCAAGCAACATTTTATATTGCACAGCAGAGCCTGGCAGGCTATCTGTGTCATATTTAATATGCCAAAAAACCAGTAACGGTTATAGACCTCATTCCCATGTCCGAAGGAATGGTTTGAGGGTCTTTATGTTCCTAGAGAGAGCAGATGCCCTTAGGCTTGTGAGAGCATGTGACAGGACATATGGAGATGTTACTGGTGCCCACTGAGGCAAATCGATGAAACAAGAGGAAGACAAGTGATACAAGTGATACTAGTAATATGTAAGAGTTCTGATTTCCCCTTTATTTTTCATTTCATAAGTCAGTCTATGGATGAAATGAGGCCTTAATTGTGTTTTGATTTTCATTTTCCTAGCGACTAATGATATTAAACACCTTTTCATACACTGATTGGCCACTTTTATATATACTTTAGATTATCATTCAGATCCTTTACCCAATTTTCAACTGAGCTATTTCTCTTTTTTTTGTTGATTATAAGTTTCTATGTATTTTAGTTCTAAACTCATATATGATTTGCAAATATATTTCTTTTTTTTTTTTGCTTTTTTGGGTCACAACCAGCAATGCTCAGGGTTATTCCTGGCTCTTCGCTCAGGAATTACTCCTGGTGGTGCTTAGGGGACCATATGGGTGCGCCGGATTGAACCTAGGTCGGCCACTGCAAGGCAAATGCCTTACCCGCTGTGCTATCGCCCGGCCCATATTTCATTTCTATATTTAATTTTAACTCTTATTATTAGATTCTGCTGTATAAAAGATTTTGATTTAGATTAAGTTCAACTTATCATTTTTCCTTGTGTGGTTATAGTTTTAGTGTCATTTAATGCCATTAGTCCAAGGTTATGTGTGTCCTTCTAAAAGTTTGATGGCTTCCCTTCTTATGTTTAAGTATTTGATCAGTTTTTGTGTGTTTATTGGGAGGGGCACGTGCCGCAGAAATTTCTCAGGGATATTTCCCAGTAGGCACCTGTTAATTGCTCTTGGTGAGGCTTGGGGACCCAGGTGGTACCAGGGATCAAACTTAGACCCTCCTGCATGCAAGCCTTGGAGTCCCAGCTGATTAAAACTATTTGTAGCCTTTCTCAATTGTTTTTGATTAATTTTTTGTATGTGATATTGGTGGCGATTTAATGATTTATTTTGCACTTGAATATCCTATTGTTCCAGGAAAATATGTTAGAGAAACTAGAGGTTCTGGAGAGATAGGATAGGGGGTAGGACACTTATTTCACATGTTGCCAGCCTGGGTTCAATCCCTAGCATCCAATATAGCCCTCCATGCACCACCAGGAGTAATTCCTGAGTGCATAGTGAGGAGTCACCCCTGAGCATCGCTGGGTGTGGCCCCAAGCTAAAAAAAAAAAAAAAGACTACAGAGTAGAATGTACTCAAAATTAGGTGTCTAGTGACTCCTAATTTTAATAACGATACTGCTTTATTTTTTACTTAAACACTAGATCACTAGACATCCCTTTGTTCATCGATTTCCTCAAGCAGGCACCAGTAACATTTCCATTTGACCCTATCACGTGCCAGTGTGGCCCAATGGCATCTGCTTGCTTCAGGAGTAGGAAGAGCCTCAAACCGTTCCTTCAGGGTCTTGACGAAGAAGTCTGACCATCTTGTAGGTGGGCAGCCACGTGATCTTTGACATCCCATGGGATCCAGTCAGTAATGGCTCTAGTCCAGCGGTCATCTCCAAAATTGCATTACATGTCCAGCCATCTGATTTTCGATGCCTTGGCAAACGAGACAGCATCCCTGACTCTGGAACAGCTACAGAGGTCAGAACTCCAGACTCCTTCACTTCACCTGAGTGAGGCGTGATATTCCAAGCATAGCTCTTGATTCCTCTTTGGGAGACCCGAATAGCATTCTCATCCTGCTTTCGTAGGGCCCAGGTCACTGGAGGCATATAGTATTTTTTAATTTTTTATTTTTACAATTACAAAGATATACAATTAAAAAGTTCATATTTGGGTTTTGGTCATACAGTGTTCCAGCACCCATCCCGCCCACCAGTGCCCATCTCCCACCACCAACGTCCCCGGGTTCCCTCCCCCTCCCCCAGCCCCCCTCCATGGCAGGTTCTTTATTTCTTTCCCTTTCTCTCTCTTTCTCTTTTCCTTCCCCTCCAGACTATGGATTACAGAACATACATTAAAGGGTTGTCATGTGTATCTTTTTGCCTCTATTTAATGCTCAGTTCTAGGTTGGCATTAGTACCCTCGACAATTGTTAGCACACTGTTCCATTTTCTGTCTTACCTAGCCTCTGACTCCCACACGTTTGTGATAATTTCCACCTTTGACAAGACCTCCTGATATATGTTTCACTTGACCTTGGATATTGGTATCATAATATGTACATATATATTTATGTTATGCAGATAAATGCAGTCATTCTGTATCTGTCTCTCTCCTTCTGGCTAATTTCGCTCAACATAATCTTCTCCATGTCCATCCATTTATAGGCAAATTTTATAACTTCATTTTTCCTAACAGCTGCATAGTATTCCATTGTGTAGATGTACCAAAGCTTTTTTTATCCAGTCATCGATTTTCGGGCACTCTGGTTGCTTCCAGATTCTGGCTATTGTGAATAATGCTGCTATGAACATAAAAGTAGGGATGGTGTTTCCGCTGCGTATTTTTGGTTTCCCAGAGTAGATTCCCCAGGAGTGGTATGGCTGGGTCAAATGGGAGTTCAATTTCTAGTCTTTGGAGGAATGTCCATATTGTTTTCCAGAAAGGCTGTACCAGCCGGCATTCCCACCAACAATGGATGAGTGTCCCCTTTTCCCCACATCCACGCCAGCACTTGTTGTTCTTGCTCTTTTGAATATGTGCCAGTCTCTGTGGTGTAAAGTGGTATCTCATTGTTGTTTTGATTTGCATCTCTCTGATGATTAGTGATGATGAGCATTTTTTCATATGTTTTTTGGCCATTCGAATTTCTTCCCTTGCTGAAGTTTCTGTTCATTTCTTCTCCCCATTTTTTGATGGGGTTGTTTGTTTTCTTCTTGTAAAGTTCTACCAGTGCCTGATATATCCTGGATATTAACCCCCTTATCAGATGGGTATTGGGTGAATATTCTTTCCCATTCTGTGGACTGCTTTTGTATCTTAGTCACTGTTTCTTTTGAGGTGCAGAAGCTTTTTAGTTTCATGTAGTCCCATATGTTTATCTTTTCTTCTAGTTGCTTTGTTAGTGATGTTTCACCTTTGAAGATGCCTTTAGCTTCAATGTCGTGGAGGGTTTTTCCTATATTTTCTTCAATGTACTTTATGGATTCAAGTCTGATATTGAGATCTTTAATCCATTTTGATCTGATTTTTGTGCATGGTGTTAGACACAGGTCCAAATTCATTTTTTTACATGTCGCTGCCCAGTTTTCCCAGCACCACTTGTTGAAGAGGCTTTCCTTACTCCATTTTAGACTCGTTGCACCTTTATCAAAGATTAAATGATCATGTGTTTGAGGTTGGTTGGTGTCAGAATACTCAATTCTATTCCATAGGTCCACAGGTCTGTTTTTATTCCAATACCATGCTGTTTTAATTACTACTGCCTTGTAGTACAGTTTGAAGTTGGGAAAGGTGATGCCTCCCATCTTCTTTTTCCCGAGGATTGCTTTAGCTATCCTTGGGGGTTTATTGTTCCACACAAATTTTAGGAGTGTTTGGTCAATTTCTTTGAAGAATGTCATGGGTATCCTTATAGGGACTGCATTGAATCTGTACAGAGCTCTAGGGAGTATTACCATTTTGACAATGTTGATTCTCCCCATCCATGAGCAGGGAATATGTTTCCATTTCCTTGTGTCCTCTTTTATCTCTTGGAGCAATGTCTTGTAGTTTTCTTTGTACAGGTCCTTTACACACTTGGGTAGGTTGATTCCTAGGTATTTGATTTTCTGTGGCACAATTGTGAATGGAATTGTTTCCTTAATATCCCTTTCTTCTCTTTCGTTATTTGTATATAGGAAAGCCACCGACTTTTGGGTGTTGATTTTGTATCCTGCCACTCTACTATATGCGTCTATTGTTTCTAGGAGTTTTTTGGTAGAGAGTTTAGGGTTCTCTAGGTATAATATCATGTCATCTGCAAATAATGATAGCTTGACTTCTTCCTTGCCTATCTGGATGCCCTTGATGTCCTTTTTCTTCTCTGATTGCTATGGCAAGTACTTCCAGTACTATATTGAATAAAAGAGGTGAGAGTGGGCAACCTTGTCTTGTCCCTGATCTCAGGGGGAGGCTTTCAACTTTTCCCCCATTTAGAATGATGCTCGCTGTGGGCTTTTGGTAGATGGCTGTAACTATCTTGAGGAAAGTCCCTTCAATTCCCATTTTCTGGAGGGTTTTAATCATGAACGGGTGCTGGATCTTGTCAAATGCTTTCTCTGCGTCTATTGATAGGATCATATGGTTTTTATTTTTTCTCTTATTGATATGATGTATTATGTTGATTGACTTGCGAATGTTGAACCATCCTTGCATACCCGGGATGAATCCTACTTGGTCATGATGTATAATCTTCTTGATGAGTCTTTGGATTCTGTTTGCTAGTATTTTGTTGAAGATCTTAGCATCCGTGTTCATCAGGGATATTGGTCTGTAGTTTTCTTTCTTTTGTGTTGTCTCTCCCTGCTTTGGGTATCAGGGTGATATGTGCCTCATAGAAGCTGTTTGGGAGTGTTTCTGTTTCTTCTATTTCCTGGAAGAGCTTGAAAAGGATTGGCAGTAGGTCCTCCTTAAAGGTTTGGTAGAGTTCACTAGGGAATCCGTCTGGACCTGGGCTTTTGTGTTTGGGAAGTCTTTTTAATTACTGTTTCTATTTCCTCAATGGTGATAGGCTTATTCAGGTATTGGAGGTCTTCTTGTTTCAGCCGTGGGAGGTTATAGGACTTCAGGAATTGATCCATTTCTTCTAGATTCTCATGTTTCACGGCATACAGGCTCTCAAAGTAATCTCTGATGATCTTTTGGATTTCTGTGGTTTCTGTTGTGATGTCACCCTTTTTATTTCTGATTCTGTTTATTTGGGTTCTCTCTTTCCCTGTCCTTACAAGTCTTGCCAATGGTTTGTCAATCTTGTTTATTTTTTCAAAAAACCAGCTCTTGGTTTCATTAATCTTTTGGATTGTTTTTTTTGGTTTCCAACTCATTGATTTCCTCTCTAAGTTTTATTATTTCCTTTTTTCTGCCTGGGTTGGGCTCCTTTTGTTGGTCTTTTTCTAATGTCTTCAGCTGTGTAGTCAGGTTATTTATGTGGGCCCTTTCTTGTTTCCTGATGAATGCTTGCAGAGCTATAAACTTCCCTCTTAACACGGCTTTTGCCGTGTCCCACAAGTTCTTATAGTTGGTGTCTTCATTTTCATTTGTTTCCAGAAATCTTTGGATTTCCTGTTTGATTTCTTCTATGACCCATTTGTTGTTCAGGAGTGAGCTGTTCAGTTTCCAGGTGTTTGGTTTGACTCCCTGTTTCTGTGTACGGTTAACTTCCATTTTCAGTGCATCATGGTCTGAAAAGATAGCTGACACAATTTCTATCTTTTTATTTTATTGAGGTATGCTTTGTGGCTCAGCATATGGTCTATCTTGGAGAATGTTCCATGTGCACTAGAGAAAAATGTGTATTCAGCTTTTTTGGCATGAAAAGCCCTGTATATATCCACTAGCTCTCTTTCTTCCATTTCTTCCTTCAGGGCCAATATTTCCTTGGTGAGTTTCAGTCTTGTTGATCTATCCATCGTTGATAGAGCAGTGTTGAAGTCTCCAACTATTATTGTGCTACTGTTAATGTCTTCTTTGAGGTCTCTTAGCAGTTGTTTTATGTATTTTGCTGGCCCCTCGTTGGGTGCATATATGTTTATTAGTGTAATTTCTTCCTGGTGTACATACCCCTTAAGTAATAAGAAATGGCCTTCGTTGTCCCTTCTAACCTTTTTCAGCCTGAAGTCTATATTATCTGATACTAATATGGCCACACCAGCCTTTTGGAGGAGTTGTTTGCATGGAGAATGGTCTTCCAACCTTTGACTTTGAGTCTGTGTTTGTTCTGATTATTCAGATGTGTTTCTTGTAGACAGCAGAATGTTGGGTTCAATTTTTTAATCCATTTTGTTACTCTGTGTCTCTTAATTGGTGCATTTAGACCATTGACATTGAGAGAGATTATTGTCATCGGATTTTGTGTCATCTTTCTGTTTGTGCTTGTTGTGCTTATGGGTTTGGTCGTATTACAGCAGACCCTTCAGTCCTTCTTTTAAAGTTGGTTTTGAGTCCATGAAGTTCCTGAGTTGTTGCTTATCCATGAAGTTGTGTATCTTTCCTTCATATCTGAATGTGAGTCTGGCTGGGTAAAGAATTCTTGGTGAGGCCTGCAGTTCATTGAGCCTTTTCACAATATCCCACCATTGTTTTCGGGCTCGGAGTGTTTCATCAGAGAAGTCTGCTGTAAATCTTAGAGATGTTCCTTTGTATGTGATTTCCTTCTTTGATCTTGCTGCTTTCAGTATTCTATCTCTATCTATAGTTTTTGTCATTTTAATTAAGATGTGTCTTGGAGTATTCTTGTTGGGGTTTCTTTTAGCAGGTATCCTCCGGGCCTCCTGGATCTTGAGGCAAGCGTTCTTTAGTTCCGGGAACTTCTCAGCAATGATGGCTTTGACAGTTTCTTCTTCATCAGGGTTTTCTTCTTGCCTTTCTGGGACCCCAATGATCCGTATGTTGTTTCTTCTGGCTTCATCCCGATTATCTCTTGTTGTCTGTTCGGTAATTGTGAGTCTTTTTTCTATCTTCTGGTGTTGTGTAGAGAATCTTTGGAACTCGTCTTCGAGATCACTAATTCTTTCTTCAGTAGCTATTATTCTGCTATGATGGCTTTCCACTGTGTTTTTCATTTCATTTACCTCATTTTTAATATCTGTCATTTCCATTTGCATTTTCCTCACTTCTTCTCTCATGTCCTCTTGTATTTTATTGAGTTTGCATTCCATTGCTTCTTTGAATTCCTTATGAATCCTTAACATTTCTTTCCGAAATTCCTTATCAGAGAGGTTATACAACTCATTGGTATTGCTTGGCTCATCTGGACTAGTGACTTCACTCACAGAGCTTGATGGAATTTTGCGTTGCTTTTACCATTATGACTATTGTAGGTTGCAAATGTGGGGTCTTGGGTGACTAGATAGTACAGTTAGTAGGTATCTGGTCTGTTTGCAGAGTTTGGGTGGGTAGCAAGGACGTAGAAACCAAGGTTCACTGGTACCTCATGCAAGATAGGTAGTAAGAGGGATCGCGCCCGCGCGGTTTTGAGTTTTGGGATGTTCTAGGAAGCGCAGGGCCCAAGGGGTCCAGCGTTGAAACCAAGGCAGTTTGCCTTGGTTCCCGTTGATGGAGTTTCCGCTCTTCCCTGGGGCAACTTGGGTCCACGGAGACGCAGGGGGTCACACACACACACCTGTGGGGAGGATTTGCAGCCGGTCCCGGGAGCGCCGCACCCAAGGGGTCCAGCGTTGAAACCAAGGCAGTTTGCCTTGGTTCCCGTTGATGGAGTTTCCGCTCTTCCCTGGGGCAACTTGGGTCCGCGGAGATGCAGGGGGTCACACACACACCTGTGGGGTAGATTTGCCTCTGAGGCATATGTTAATGCAAGGAGAATGGTGTAGTCGAAGAGATCTGCCCAGAGCCGGAGGTTCTTTGTCCTTTTAGCTATTTCTTCGATGTTTTTGAAGGCATTCCATGCCTCTTTTCCTCATGTGCAGCTCAGGTTTTAGGTAGCTCATCATGTTGACTTCTTGACCTAGGTACACATAGCTGCTGCATTCAGAGAAGTGTGTTCCATTGAGAGTGAATGAGACTCATTTTTCATGAACATAGTTTTGTTGAGATTCAACTGTAGACCTATTTTTCCACATTCTTGGTCAAAGTCAACCAATTTTTGTGCTACTAGGCTAATGTTTGGTGTTATTAGAACAATGTCATCAGCGAAGCGAAGGTGGGTGTAGTCACCGACTGTCTATCTTCACTCCCATTCTTTCCCATTCAAATTGTCGCATGATGTTCTTGAGGGTAGCGCTGAAGAGTTTTGGTGAATGGTATCACCCCGCCAAACCCCTCTTTTGACATCAATGATCACTTCATTGATGTCAAATACTTCATTAAGTATTTGACTTAATACTTAGCAGTTAAAATATTGTTCTTACCTAATGAAAATAATCTAAATTCTTATATAACACAGTAAGCTTTTTCATTGGAATATGAACTCGTTCTCGGATGATAGTAATATGTTTCATTGCACGATAGTCCAGGAACCTAATCTTGACAATAGGCATTGAGTCTTAACTCTTTTTAGTCATTAAATGGGATGAAAACTGTTTTTAGCTCCCTTTCACTGAAGTCTAGTCCTGGGGCTTGGCTGAATAATTGGATAATTCATAAATCTTAGTTTGTGTGTTAACTACAAACATTTGGAGAAAATGGTTATATGGAATAGTGTGTTCAACTACTTGAAGTCTTGTATTGAGTAATGATATGTGACACTTGGATTAAAAGGGGATTAGGCAGACAAATAATGGTCAGATCTGTTATATCTACTTTTTATGGCAAACTTCTGTCTAACAATAACACCTTACCTTCCTAACCATTGGATTGGCCATTTCACTGATCCCAAGGCTGCGTCTTAACTCCTGGATATATCCTCTTTATTATTTATGAAGCAGAAAACAAATTTGCAACCCTTGTTAATGTAAGCTTCATGCATATCTGAAAGTTCTGGTTCCAGGTATTCTGGTTTGCTGTCAGAGTACATATCAGACCTTGTGTCATAGGAGCATGCTCATATTAGAAACTGAAGAAACAAGACTGATATGTTTAAGGCTCATAATATGGAAATTAGAGTCAACCTCTGTTTTTTTTCTGGAATGAGCAACATAAGGCTAAAGCTAGAAGAGAGGAAGACAATCCTTTTCAACATCATGCAAAAACATAATTTAAACAGAATAAAATGAGGCAAAATATCCCAAATTCTCACACATTTTATTGAATAGATACATATTAAGTTTTATGAAGAAAAACCTAGGGATATAGTCCATTGTAGAGTATTTCCCCTTCTGAAGACTTAGGGAATATATCTTTATAATAAGAGTTAATTTTCTATCTTAAACTTGCTTGATGCCTGGTGCATTTGGTGCACCTGGTGCATTGGATTAAATGATACATATTCAACACCAACAAGAACAGAATTTCATTTCTTTTTATGTCATAGTTCAGACACAACCAAGTCAAGTCTGATGTAGGGGCTTCTTCATGTCAGAGACTCAATTCCCTTACATCACACTAAATTTATAGTCTTTATAGTAAAGACTTACTTCCTTAGAGGACAGGGATGAAGTTCAGAAGTGGAGTTCATGTGAGCATGTGTGAGGTTCTCAGTTAGATCTGTGTTAATCCTCAAACCCTTTAAGGGCATTACCTAGAAGTTGCATAATGACATTGCATATGTACACTACATTTTATATTACCATATAAAATAAACTTTTAGAGAACAACAGTGGGATAATAAATGTTCTGGGACAAAGCAGTTTATTCTGAATGATACATTTTAAATGTTGGGGTGAGGGAAAGTTATAATAAATAATGTAGAAATAAATTACCCTTGATAGAGAACAAGGAAAAGATCCTGGGATTAGTTTTCCAGTGTTGTGATTCATGTAGAATGAATGTGTCTTTGTGGATATCCTTGGTTTATTAGAACTATCTTGAAACCTAGATTGGGAAGGGCAAGTTGGAATCTTTACCTGTTCCCATTATCAGAAGAGGTGTTTTTATTTTCTAAGAGGAGGGATTATCAGTAGCTTATTCTGTCAAAGGGTAGAGTTAACTAGAAGTTGTAGAATATATATATATGTATGTATATATATGTGATGTATATATATGTATGTATGTATATATATATATATATATATATATATATATATTTGACACGTGCATTCACCCAAAATCTGGTGTTCCTTTTTATTCTAAAGTGCAAAAGTTTTTTGTGCAGGTTTTCAGTTCTTCTTTCCCCACCTGAGATCATCTTTAGTGGATCTCTTATACTTGTCATGCTGAAGTAACAGCAGTGCAGTAACTTGAGTTTTGAGGCAGTTACCCAGAAGAGTCATTCCACATCTATTTATATTTTTTGCTATACTTGGGTTATGAGATTTTGGAATTTCTTCTATCATATAATTTAGTCCATCCTGTTTTAATTATCAAGTACTTATCAGATCATAGGCTTCACTGTTATCAAATTATGAAGTCCTTGATTGAACTCTAAATAGAAAATAGTTCTACTCTCAAATACATTATAATGTAGCTAATTCAAGCAATTATAGCAACACAAAAATAGCCATAAACTGAGTTTAATATAAAACACTGTTCTTAAAACAAGGGTGAGTGGTTTTATGGTTGGGTATAGTTCACCTGGGAAGATTTTGTCTAAGAGCAAAAGAGAAAATAACAAAACTCTCCATTTCTCTATCAGCACTAGAACAAAGTAACTCAAACACTTTCAGGAAGAGAGGATTTATGCAATGTAAATGGATAAACCTGACAGCCTCTAGCTAATTGAAAGTGTCAATGTTATTGTGTTTAGGTTAATGGAGCTCTTTAGCTTCTTGTCTGAGCTGTTCCTCTAGAAAACACAACAACCAACCCCTCTCCAAGGTCTCAGATTCCCTGGAGGGCATATCTTTAAACTCCTTTGCTTATAGCAAACTTTTGGCAATCAGAAATCACTGTTTGTTTGTTTGTTTGTTTTGGCTCACACCCAGCTACTGATCAGGAGTTACTCCTGGCTCTGCACTGAGGAGTTACTCCTGGCAGTGCTCAGAGAACCATATGGGATGCCTGGGATGGAACCTGGTTCAGCCATGTGCAGGGCAAATGCTCTACCCCACTGTACTATCACTCTGGCCCCAGAACTCACAGTTTAGCATTTCATTTCTGGTACCTGGACAAACCAGACTATTTCCTTCAAGAATTAGGGAGCTGAAGTTTCTGAGGGAGATTTTGTTGTGTCCTTTTTTGTGCTTTCCAAACAGTATGACAAAGCAAGAAATAAAGATGGACTGAAAGACCATTGATACCTCTCACTTCCTGCGAGAGCCATACCTCCTCTCACACATTAACCTCTTCAAAAAAATAAAGGAGTATAATGACTGGAGAAATAGTACAGTAGGTGGGTGCTTGCCTTGCATGCAGTAGGCCAAGGTACAGTCCCCAACATTCCATGTGGTCTCCCGTTCACCACCAGGAGTAATAAAAATAGAATATAGCTCAAATACTTATAATGTAGCTAACTAATGCCATTATAGCAATTCAAAGATAGAGCCAGGAACACGGTGCCACGGGTGTGCACTCCCCTCACGGTAAGAGATTATTGTATACTGCACTCCCTACACCAAAATGCCCATGACCTACAATCCCTACCCTATTCCACCTCCTGTGTACCTTCCTTCTCTCTTACTCATCACCCCATTATTTGACAGTTATAATTCTGGTGTGTATTATTACCTCCCTTGCCAGACTCTGCCATGTAGGTGGTATACTCTCAGTAGAAGGCTCTCATCTCGAGCATTTACTGATGAAACTTAAAGGGGAAAGATCAAGTTTCCTCTTGTGTGGAGCTCTGAGGAACTATGGAACTCATGTCAGTCATGTTTTATAAAATCAGCAACAATTATGGACCTCTTCCCATGACCTGAAGGAATGGTTTGAGGCTCTTCCTGTCCCTGGAGCAAGCAGATACCCTTGGGCTACACTTGCTTGTGACAGGACATATGGAGATGTTACTGGAACCTGCTGGAGAAAATGGATGAACAACGGGAAGACAAGTGATACAAGTGATTACTACCTCCCTTAGCACCACCCATATGCTCCAGATAACCCTCTCATAGGACAAATCTTGTAGGCAGGATGATATTAGGAATAAGGCTCTAAGTATAGAAATCAGTGGTATGGAATGTCACGAGAAGGGGCCTAGGTGGTGCCTGTTGGAGGACATGTTTAGCTAATCTGGGAGTTTTGTTGTTTTGCTCACTCCCAGCTTAATCTTATTTAAGTCAAGGTTCATTCTAATGAGACCTCTCTTCTATGTAAACACTTCTAGAGGGTGTGGCACTTACAGAAGTCACCTTGATTGAATAACTTCTGACTTAAATATCTACTAAGACTTCTATGTTTTCTAGATTGGGCACAGCTCCTCTTTATACCCACTGCACCCAACGTGGGACAGTTAGAATTTACCAAGAGACTACCACCCTGGCTACGCCTGAGACTAAAGGAAGACTATAGGAAGGATCATACTAGTTTGCTCTAAGCAGGCGAGTGTGACCCTTTCAGTACATGAGAACAAGATACTCAGAATCACCCTGGTGCAGATAATAATAAGGACCTTGTGGGTACCATCTAGATTACATGAAGCTCATGAAGTTAAGATGTATTACTTTATATCAGCCCCCTCTCTCTCCAGTGTTTTACATAAGAGATAATCTCGGGATTAGTCCTTGGTGTAACCTTTGTTTATACCTACAATAGGGTGTGGCACTACACTCTGTTTAGGGTTCTTTGTTGGCATGACAACCTCCCCATTGGGTTACTTTGGTGTATATAAGGGGCTGACTTGAGGCCCTTTCACCTTTACTTTTTGCCTTTTGGTTCCTCAGCCTTCAGCTTTTGGCTCCCTGCAAGCTTTTGGCCTTTTGCTCTTTGGCCTTTGCTCCCTTCTTCTGGGTAGGACTCAGCTCGGGTGACATCCTCTCTCTTTGGTGGGAGACTTAGGCTCTTTTGTATGGTCTAAGTTCGGACCAGAGCTTGAGTTTGTTCATTATATTGGAGTGCTGTGGAAGAGCTTTTGTACTATTAAAAGCCATTTTTGAACTGCACCAGACTCGTGAGTTTTCATCTGTTCTCCCGGCGTCCTCGGAGGTAGAAGACAACCTCTGTCCTGACACTGTCGGGGACCCCGGCAGAGCGCCCCGACAGTGCCTAATGACCTGGGTGAACTAGACTTTGTTCAGTAATATAGATCACAGTGACTGAATAAATCGCAGGACCAAGCACCAGAAGGTAGTCATGCCATCCTCTAAAGCCTGTTTTATGGCCCACCTGCTGTAAACTCAATGTAAAATGCTCACCCATCCCTTTTGTATTCCAAAGGTATAAAAGGGGGAAAGGTCTCTGCCTATTGCTGGAATCCTGCTAAAGGAGAGCTGTCCATAATTTGCTTTGCTGCCCTCTTTTGCCTTCCTCTTCCTTTCACTAAGTAAAACCTTTTCTGAATTTGACCATTTGATCTCCAGTGCCTTGCTTTCAATATTACCTACCTGAGGACATGGGCCTGAGACCAGTGTCCTCTATAAAATCTCCACGTATGTGTAAATGTTGCTTCCTGGCAACCTGTTCATTCCCCTCACCCCATTCCCGATTCCTGGCACCATCAGGTCTATATTCCAGTATCTAGGGTTTTTTTTATGAAGTAATACTGTCCATATCTTTTATTTGTTTCTCTATATACCACAGATGAGTGAACTCATTCTGTATTTTTCCTTCTGCCTCTGCTAATTTTGCTCAACATGTGACCCTCTTATTCTATTCAAGTTATACACACTGCATGATTTCATGCTTTCTAGTAGCTATATAGTCTTATATTGAGTATATATACCACAACTTCTTTAGCCAGTAATGTGTTGTTGGAACTGAGGCTGCTCTCTTAGTTTGACTATTGTACTATGAGCTGCAATGAACATAGCTGTGTATATATCTTTTCAAATGAATGTTTTTGTACTGGGGAGGAAATATATCTGAAAGGGAATAGCTGGGTCAAGTAGAAACTAGAAATCTCTGTGGAGGCTTGACCAGATGACTTTCCTACAGTAATGTGGGTTGCTTTTTACCTCACCCTGACAACACTGGTTTTTGGTTTTTTAATTACTTTTTAATGTATTTTATTATACTGCCATGTGATAAACAATTACACAAATGTTCATGTTTGGGTTTCGCCATACAGTGTTCCAGCACCCATCCCCTCCACCAGTGCCCATTTCCCACCACCAATGTCACCAATTCTTTCTTTTTCTCTTCCTCTCTCTTACATATTATGGATTTTAATACATGTACTTAGAGGATATCTTGTGGATCTTTTTGCCTGTATTTAATGCTAAGTTCTATGCAGTAATAGCACTTTTGACAATTATTGGCACACTGTTCCCTTTATCTGTCTTACCTAACCTCTGCTCCCACACGCTTAGGTAATTTCCACCTTTGAGTAACCTCCCTGACCCACATTTCGTCTGACCTTGGATGTTGGTATCATAATATGTATATACATATATGTGTGTATATATATGACATGCAAATAAATGCATGTCATATATATAATAATGTCATATAAATGTCATATATATGACATGCAAATAAATGCAGTCATTCTATATCTGTCTCTCTCCCTTGGCTAATTTCACGCAACATGATCCTCTCCAGGTCCATTCATTTATAGGCAAATTTTGTAACTTCATTTTTCCTAACAGCTGCATAGTATTCCATTGTGTAGATGTACCATAGCTTCTTTATCCAGTCATCAATTCTCAGGCACTGGTTGTTTCCCAGATTTTGGCTATTGTGAATAATGCTGCTATGATAATTACTTTTGATATTTGCCATTCTCACTTGTTTACAGTGGTATGCCATCATCATTTTGATTTATGATTCCCTGATACTAAATTAAAGAACACTTTTTTTCATATACTAACTGGTTATCCGTACTTTTTTTATAGAATGCCTATCCATCTCTTTGCCCCATTTTTATGGGGTTATTGGTTTTATAGTTGCCAAGTTTGATTATTACTTTCTTATAGATTTTGGATGTTAGGCCCTTTTTTCTATACAAAGACAGAGAATAATTGTTGAAAGCATATGACCTATTCTGTTAAGTCTAGAGATCCTAGAGGTGCACCTTTACATGTAGACAGTTGATTTAGATTTTTCATTATTATATTGACAGGGTGTGGAAAGTTCACTGGGGAATTAATACTCATAATATCTTAAGATAACAGATCATTTGACTTAGAAAATGCAAGAAAACTTACTTTTGGAGTGATGAGACATTTACAGGCGAACACATGCATTCATATTCCTTTCTATGTGAAATTTCTGTTTCTATAGACTTTTCTCTTCCATGTGTTCTTCTTTACATTTCTTCTTGGATAAGCTAATTCTCAGGAGTAGGTAATGTAGTACATTCGTCTCCATGTTTTTGCTACTCTGAGAGTACTGGCCCATAGTGGGTGATGCCTAGTAAATGGTTGTGTTAATCTGAAACAACTGGAAGTATTTGGTCCTGAGAAGACTGGCAGCATATCATGATTAAGACCTTCTAAATCTTTCAAAGAAGTGACTAGGTTGATTGATTGACTTAACTGCCGAAGCTCAAGTCTCCTCTTTGTAACTGCAACTAATAAATTTAAGACTAATGAAAAGATAGATGGCCCATTTTTTTTCAAATCAGAAAATAAGTTCCTGGATTTCATTTCTAATAAGTGATAGTGAAAGGAATCAAATGGGTATTTTGAAAGGTATTTCAGTTTGAAAAATGGCATAGTTTTAAAGGGGCCTTATGAAGGTATGTTGTAGTCATCCAATAGTCATCCAAATTGAATCACAGGAAACTCAATGATTCCTTTCAAAGACTGTGATGATAACAACAACAACAAAGATGATGTCCTTAGTGAAACATTCAGAGACTCCCAAAGGCTATTGGCACCGCCACCTCTTCCATTACTCCATGTGAATCTCATGTCCTAGAGACTTTGACTTACACATTGCATTTTTTATTTCTTAAAAAATTTTTTATTATGCTACCGTGAGATATGCAGTTACAAAGATGTTCATGTTTGGGTTTTAGTCATACATTGTTCCGATTCCTCCACCAGTGCCCATTTCCCTACCATCAATGTCCCCAGATTCCCTCCCCCCTCCCCCCAGCCTGCCTCTATAGCAGCACTTTTCATTTTCCTCTCTCTCTCTCTCTCTCTCTCTCTCTCTCTCTCTCTCTCCATTTTTCTTACACATTGTGGCTTGCCCTACAGACATTTGGGGATTATCATGTAAATCCCTTTATGTACATTAAATGCTCAGTTCTAGTCTGGCTGGCATTACCATTTCCCACATTTAGTTAGAACACTGGTTTATATATATTTTTTTTAATTTTCTTTATTATTTTTTTTCTTTTTGGGTCACACCCGCGATGCTCAGGGATTACTCCTGGCTCTGCACTCAGGAATTACTCCTGGCAGTGCTTGGGGGACCATATGGTATGCCGGGATTGAATCCAAGCCTGCATGCACAGGCCGGCGCGTGCAAGGCAAACGCACTACCCTCTGGGCTATCGCTCCGGCCCCTGGTTTATATTTATATCCCATTAAAAATGAAGTCATGAAATTTACCTGCAAATGGATGGACATGGAAATTATCATGCTGAGTGAAATTAGAAGGTAAAGGACAGATATAGAATGAGTACACATTGTATTCTATCTAGACAAACCTCTTATGGTCTCTTTTTTTATCTTTGCCTTTCTAGCTTCCAATTCCCCCATCTTTCTGCCTCACTTTTTCCCTGTCCTATATATAGCATTCTACATCAGGCCTCAGTCACACCTTCCTTCCTACAAACTATCTGTAGACTACAGATTGCTGTTTGCTTGAATTATTACTTGAAGTTTTAAGAAACTATTTTTTATTTCTCCAGCTTTAAAACCACAAAGTCCATGTTCTTTCACAATTTAGTTTGAGTCTCTGTCTCAGGTAAAAAGTAAAGTATTTTTTTCAAAGCAAAATGTGATAAATATTTTATAACTAGACAATGTCAGTAGTAGAAAATATCTACTATTTTTATCTACTAAAAATAAATATTATCATTTCACAAGTGTTGAAATGAGAAACTTTTATTATCACATTGATATTTATTAAAATACAGTCATTTAGTAAGCATTGATCCAGAAGATTGACATATTAAATATCAAAGCTGTGAGTTATCTTAAAAATCATAGTATTGCGCAAGAACAACAAGTGCTGGCGTGGATGTGGGGAAAAGGGGACACTCATCCATTGTTGGTGGGAATGCCGGCTGGTACAGCCTTTCTGGAAAACAATATGGACATTCCTCCAAAGACTAGAAATTGAACTCCTATTTGACCCAGCCATACCACTCCTGGGAATCTACTCTGGGAAACCAAAAATACGCAGCGGAAACACCATCCCTACTTTTATGTTCATGCGCTTATTCACAATAGCCAGAATCTGGAAGCAACCAGAGTGCCCGAAATCGATGACTGGATAAAGAGCTTTGGTACATCTACACAATGGAATACTATGCAGCTGTTAGGAAAAATGAAGTTATAAAATTTGCCTATAAATGGATGGACATGGAGAAGATTATGTTGAGCGAAATTAGCCAGAAGGAGAGAGACAGACACAGAATGACTACATTTATCTGCTAACATAAATATATATGTACATATTAAGATACCAATATCCAAGGTCAAGTGAAACATATTTCAGGAGGGTCTTGTCAAAGATGGAAATTATCACAACCATGTAGGAGTCAGAGGCTAGGTAAGACAGAAAATGGAACAGTGTGCTAACAATTGTCGAGGGTACTAATGCCAACCTAGAACTGAGCATTAAATAGAGGCAAAAGATACACATGACAACCCTTTAATGTATGTTCTGTAATCCATAGTCTGGAGGGAAAGGAAGAGAGAAAGAGAGAGAAAGGGAAAGAAATAAAGAACCTGCCATGGAGCAGGGCTGGGGAGGGTGGAGGGAACCGGGGCCGTTGGTGGTGGGAGATGGGCACTGGTGGCGGATGGGTGCTGGAACACTGTATGACCAAAACCCAAATATGAACTTTTTAATTGTATATCTTTGTAATTTTAAAAAATTAAAAAATTAAAAAAAATAAAATAAATCATAGTATTGCATTCTTATCTTCTACTAGTGGATGTGTAACATCAAGAAAATTAATTTCTTAATAGTTTTTCCAACTAAACCAGGAATTTCCATATGTGCTTCTATGTTCTAAAGAAGCTTGCATAAGAATAATGTACCAATTACAAGGATGCCCATTATAACATCCTTTAATGAGGAGTTGAAAATAACTATTGTCCATTAACAAAGATTAGATAAAATGCAATCTACTCAGTGAGGTAAAATTCTACACAGAAATTTAAGTGAATTAGTGGATCTCAGATTCACATGATAAAATGAAAACTATATGCAAAGTTATTCTGTTTATCATAAAAACAAATTGTTTTTGGATGAGCATACATGTTCTAAACTTGACTCATTTGAATGATTTTCAAATTTTAAAAAATGATATTTTAAGTCATCACACTTAAAAATAAGGCAGTCATCTAATATTCTTATTTTCAGTGAGAAAATGAGTGTTGTGCTGGACAGTATTTGGACCTAAAAATGATCAAGACAATATTAAAAAAGTGTACGATATTTTGAGAAGACTGTGTGTGGATAAATATTCTTATCAGAAATTATAAATTTTATAGGTCTCACAATAGCATTTTAACATTGCTAAAATTTACAAGGTTTTGTTTCTTAGCGATATCTAAGAATATGAATGATAATAGTTATATGATATCTGTGATTAGTTTAGGAGATCTTGGAAAAAAGGAAAGGAATTAGGTATGATAGAAACAAAAAGTTACTGATTTTCATATGTATGTGGACTTTCATTATTTGATATATATGAATACAGGCATGTTGAATTTTTTATGTTTTCTTTTTCTTGATTGGGAGGCACACTTGGTATCTGGGACTTGTGCTCAGGAATCATTGCCAGCAGTGTTCTGGAGACCTTCTGGTATAGAGG
>JAJIBD010009959.1:0-34911 GCA_021461705.1 Cryptotis parvus | reverse complement strand
TAATTTTTCTTGGTAACATTAGAGTGGATTGCTTTATCCTTGGGAATCATCAATCATATTTTATAGGAAAAATAATTTCTTACTTTTGACTTAAAATTTAATCCTAAACTTGGACAGTTTTACATGGCATCTACTCTCTGTTCTTTTAATGAGGGAAACTTTTTATCAGTAGCCCACAGGAAACATAATGTTTTACTATGCAGTGATGAAATAGGTTTTATTCCCCTAAGAAAGCTATTAGCCATCTTGTGTTTATAACTAATTGCTAATAACAATCATCAAAAACACATGGGAAGAACTTAATTTGTTCTGATTTTCCGGTTTTATAATATTCTTTTAATTTCTATACATATTTTTAAAAGTTAACATATTTTAAATATGTCCTATATAGCAACTCCAATTGTTTTAAACAAGAGCTCAATAAGTATAATTACTTATATAAAACAATTAATTTTATAATAATTGCCCTTCTATGTATCAGTATATATTTCCCTTATATACTGGCATATATAGGCATAAAATACCTACCAAAAAGATATTAAAGAAAATAATTACTGCTTAGTAATAAGAATTTATAACAAAATATGTAAAATAAAAAAGAATTGTGAAAATAAAATGACATAAAAAATGTTTTTTCTGCATTTTGGATATAATTTTCTAATAATTTTATATTCATTAAATTATTTCAAAAATACAATGCTATCAGATAATTATATTATTAATTTCTAGTTGTAAAAAAATCCAGTCCATAAAATTATATTGATTGAGGTACAGCAATTTACAATATAGTTAATTATGCTTCTGTATACACAATACCAACATCACACCCATCACTAGTGTGCCCACCTTTCTCCCCCAAGGAACGTTATGCCCCTTTCAGCCCTCCCCCCTCACAATCAGGAGCAACTGAGCATCAGTTCTCTTGTGTTGCCTTTCACCCTGTTTTGCTACTTTGCTGTGAATCTTTAAGTCCCACACATAAAAGTGAGTTCATTCTGCATCTATCCCTTTCCTTCTGACTCAACTCATTGATGGTGCCAAGTTCCATACGTGTCAAGGCAAACTGAACAAAGTGGTCTTTTCTTAGAACTACAAGCATTCCATTGTATATAAACCATACCTTTTGGATTCATTTATCGATGGTTGGGCATTTGGATTGTATCCATACTTAACTATTAAATTAAGTGCTGTAATGAACATGTGGATATTTCAATTCAGATGCCAAGATGTGTTATCACTGGACCCTGTGGAAGTTTTATTTTATTCTTTTTTTTTATTTATTTATTTTCATTGTTGCTTTTTGGGGGGTCCTACCTGGCAATGCTCAGGAGTTACTCCTAGCTCTGCACTCAGGAATGACTCCTGGTAGTGCTTAGGGGGCCATATGGGATGCAGGAGATCAAGCCTGGGTCGGCCGCATGCAGAGCAAATGCCTTACCCACTATGCTATCTTCCTGACCCCTTATTTTTACTTTTTAAAGAGAGCTTTCCATATTTCTTCCTATAGAGGTTGAGCCAATAGGCATTCCCACCCACAGCGGATGAGTGTTCCTTCCTCATTACAACCCTACCAACACAGGTTGCTTCTAGAATTTGATATATGCTAAACCACTGGCATGAGATAATATCTCAACATTGTTTTGATTTGCATTTCTCTAATCATGAGTATTAGTTTTCCTATGCCTGTTGGCCATCTCTATGTCTTCTTTGGAAATATGCCTGTTCATTTCTTCTCCCCAGTTTGGGGTTAGGGGATTTTTATTGCAAAATTTGGTGAAAATCTTTAATATTAGTTCTATATCAGAGTACTGTGCACAAAAAGTTTTTCCAGTTAGTAGTAAGTCTTTTAATTATAGCTTGTATTTCTTTTTTTCTGTTTGGAAGCATTCTCTTTTGATTTGACAAATTTTGAACTATCATATTTTAATGTTTTCAATAGTAGCTATAGTTACCAATACTATTGATAAAAGTATATCACTATCACTATCACTACCTCCCCTTAATCATCTATTTGCTAGAGCGGGCGCCAGTAATATCTCCATATGCCCTGTCTCATGCTAGTAGAACGCAAAGGTATCCGCTTGTTCCAGGAACAAAATGAGCCTCAAACAATTATATTAGGTCATGGGAATGACCAAATATAAATGTTACTGGTAATTGGCATATCATTACTATATGAGCAGCTTGCCAGGCTTGCCATGCGGGTGGCATACTGTTGTAGTCACCTGTAAATAAAACATTTATTGATGAACCAGCCGCCCACTAGCGGCCAAGCGAACCGGGCTGTGTTAGTCTAGACTGCTGGTGTAGTTGTGACAAGAGGGAAGTCTGGATGTGGAAAATGGCGGGCCCCATGGAGCAGGGGAGTGTAGTCTGGCTTGTTGTGTGATTCTGCTGGGGTGGCAGGCCAGGGCTAGAACTTGCCATGCCTCCCGGGTACCTCACGAGCAGCTGGGCACAGGGAGAGCAAGTATCAGCTCTGCCCCATGTCTGAGAGTCTCTGGTTCAGCATACCTGGGCCGGATTGAAAAAAACTGCTGCAGGGTGGCTGTCGATGATCTGGGCTGTGATAGTCTGGTCTGCTGGGTGGAGTTGTGACGAGAGGGAAGTCCGGATGTGGAAAATGGCAGGCCCCATGGAGTAGGGGAGGTTAGTCTGGCTTGTTGTGAGATTCTGCTGGGGTGACAGGCCAGGGCTAGAACCTGCCATGCCTCCCGGGCGCCTCACGAGCAGCTGGGCACAGGGAGAGCAAGTAGCAGCTCTGCCCCATGTCTGAGAGTCTTTGGATCAGCATACCTGGGCCGGATTGAAAAAAAAACTGCTGCAGGGTGGGTGTGGATGATCCGGGCTGTGATAGTCTGGTCTGCTGGGTGGAGTTGTGACAAGAGGGAAACCGGATGTGGGAAAATGGTGGGCCCTATAGAGTAGGGGAGGGTGGTCTGTATATAAAATTAGCAAAAAGTATATAAAATTAGCAAAGAGAAAAAAAGCTCAGAAATAGTCCTAAATATACAACCCAACTATTATTTAAACACAGCTGCAGGATAGTTTTGTTTATGCTAAACATATATGCCTGACAATGCAATCAATCTTTTCTCTAGTCAGAAAGTGTAAAAATGTATCTGTAAAAAAATATACTTAAATGAGATACACGAAACCACTAATTACTAAATAATAATGAATTTGAATTAACACCTTCCATTTCCTAGTAAATTATTAGTGTGTGTCATTCAGTGTTCTTTGTAAACAAATATTTAGATAAATTATACATGCAAGAAAACTATTAGGGGAAATGCCTGTGAAAGAAAAATTGGGGAGGGAACCAGGCGATACTGTTAGTCCATAATAGTTATTTCACTCAAAATAATTTAGAAAAGATGGATATAAAATTGCATGGGAATTGTTTGGAGTGTTGCATGAGTTCAATAAAATTTCATTAGGATTCCAAGATTATCTTTAAGCTACAGTAAGGTATCGGTGAAGACATGTCTCCCAGAAATCAGCCTGCATTTGTGTCCTCAAAGTACTGAGTTCTTGGTTAGGAACAAATAATAGTGACTTCACTGCAATATCGTAATTAATTCATATATCTAGAAGCTGGCATGTTCTGACAATGATATTTCTTGGCAGTTATATATCTGAAAGGATATTTTTATGTTCATTATTGATATGACAAATAATAGAACAAAGGTAGCTAGAGAGATTATTAGAATAAAAAAGCCATAATAGTTGACTTTCCACTCTGCAGTGCAAGTGCCTGGCTTATGCTTTGACGTGAAGGTCTTCTTCAAAGAGGGCTAATTTAAATAACAACACTGCCAGATAAGCTGCTAGATAGATACAAGTCAAATTAACTCCTCCAGTAGGACGTTTTCTATGAAAAGATCCTTATTGATCATATAAATGATCAATTGGTACATACTGACTTATGTTTCTTCCCTTGATATTCATTTTTATTTTGTATTATTCTTGCCCAGGGAACAATTAACATTTGACCTTTGAAACTAAGAATTTTCATCCCTTAGAAAGAAAATCAAAGCACCAGACCTGTGGGTACTGAGAGGTAGGTGAGATCATGAGACAAAGTTGAAGGAAAATGAACATGGGTAGTATGTGTGCAGTTAGAATGTTGTATTAATGAAACCCTATGCACAGTATTGTAAATTTGTAAGTCATGGCAACTAAAGTAACAACAATTTCTCCCCTAATGACCATTCTGTGATCCTTTAACATTCTTACATTTTATTTGGTGAAATGATTAGTCAAGTATTTTTCTCTTTACCTTATATTGGAGATGATATGTTTATTATTGTGTATGTTGTTTTTGCAATTTGAATATAAATTCTGCTTCAGAACTGTGGTTCATAAGTATCTGTGCCCTATCTGTTACTATCTGTATGTTAACTTTAAGTTAAATTCTTAATTTTGATAGAGAAAATGAAAGTCGAATAATTACCATTTTGCTATAAATTTTGAACATTAAATATGATTCTTAAGTGACTATTATTGGATGCAAAGATATTGGAAAAAAGATGATCACTTGATCACTTGAATCCCATTATTCATCGATTTGCTCGAGCGGGCGCCAGTAATATTTCCTTTGGACCCTATCACGTGCCAATGTAGCCCAATGGCATCTGGTTGATTCAGGAATATGAAGAGCCTCAAACCGTTCCTTCAGGGTCTTAACAAGGAAGTCTGACCATCTTGTAGGTGGGCGGCCACGTGATCTTTTGACATCCCCAGCCTACAAGGACCCGCCCTGCAGAGACCCGCCCTTCAGAGGAGAGTATTTCAAGCCCAGGAATGCTTGAGCCTAAGACACAAGTACACCTGGCAGAGCAGAAACCAGCTTTCCCCATTGAACCCCCTGCATTCCATGGACCACGAGAGCAACTTCCGACCGAGTCCACCATCCCGATGGAGCCTCGGAGGAGCCCAGAGAAACCCCCACACCTTGCTGGCAGTGATCTGTATCACCATCCACACTCTGCAGCTGGTAAGATCTCCCCCCAGCATATTAATCCAGTCTCCAGCCCACAGATTAATCCAGTATCCAGCCCAGCTTGTCAGAAACCCAGCCTACAAGAACCCGCCCTGCAGAGACCCGCCCTTCAGAGGAGAGTATTTCAAGCCCAGGAATGCTTGAGCCTAAGACACAGGTACACCGGCAGAGCAGAAACCAGCTTTTTCAGTTGTAGGTGCAGCGGCCGCAAGCACTTTACCCCAATTTACCATAAATATTCTACCCACCCCTCTGAGAGAGCCCCACAAAGTAAAGAGAATATAGCACACGCATGGCAGAGCCTGGCAAGCTGTCCGATGCATGTTCGATATGCCAAATCCAGTAACAAAAATGTTTATTTTCCTGACCCGGAAAGAGCCGTTAATACGGCAGCAGTAAGAAAGGCAAACAAGCAGTGCCTGATAAAATTTCACGGCTGTCCTAGGCTGCCAAAACGAAGAAGGACTAAAATGACTGTCTGTACTTTCAATGCACGTACACTGGCATCGGAAGCATATATTGAGGATCTGATTGTGCAAGCGCAAAAGATCAAGTACGACATCATTGGTCTGACTGAGACAAGGAGGCATCAGTTGCATCATGCTGTATTTGACACCGGAGAAGAATTGTTCCTTGGAACATGTGACGAAAGAGGCGTCGGTAGCGTTGGTGTCCTTGTCAACATGAACATGGCTGTCAACATTGATTCATTTGAATGCCTAACAAACCGAATAGGACGATTACACTTGAGGAGATGTGGTCCACTGCCAGCAATTTCTATCTTCATTGTCTATGCACCAACATCCACATACAAAGAAGATGAAATTGAAAAATTCTACATGGAATTGGAGGAGTTCTATAAAAAAAGATCACACCTTCTACAAGATCATAGTCGGTGATTTTAATGCCAAGATAGGACCGAGAAGATCGGCTGAAGAACTCCACATCGGGACCCATGGCCTAGAATGGAACGAACAGGGTGAGAGACTATCTGAGTTCATCATGTCCACCAAGACCATTCATGGGAACTCACAGTTTCAGAAGGCTGAAGCGAAACATTGGACATGGGAATCTCCTGGCGGACAGTTCCACAATGAAATTGACCACATCATCTTCAATCAATGGTTTTGTCTGACCGATGTTGCTGTCGTCCCCAAATTCCAGACAGGATCGGGCCCCCATCTCCTTCGTGCAAAATTCTACTTCCCGCAATGGGGAGAAAAAGCTGCAATGTTTAAGAAGAGGAACTCCCAGAACTGCCACCAACTGGGAACTCTTTGGCACCATTGTGGCAACATGGGAAGATACCATCATTGATAACATCGATGAAGAATACAACCAACTGGTTCAGCACCTCCATGTTTTTTTTTTATCTCCCCTCCCAGAACTTTTTTTTAATTTTTTATTATACCACCGTGAAACATACAATTACAAAGGTGTTCATAATTGGTTCTTGGTAATACAGTATTCCAGCACCCATCCCTCCACCAGTGCCCCATTTCCACCACCAAGGTACCCTCCCCTCCCATCCCCACCCCCCTTTAATAGCAGGTTCCCAGTTTTCCTCTCTTTCTCTCTCTATCTCTCTCTCTGTCTCTGCATCTCTCTCCCTCTTATTTTGCACATTGTGGCTAGCCCTGCAGATAGTTAGAGTTAATCACTTAAGTCTCTTTGTGTATATTCAGTGGTGAGTTTTAATCTGCCATTACCATTCCCATATTTATTAAAACACTGGTATCTATATCCTATTAATGAATGCAGTCATTCTATATCTGTCCTTTTCCTTCTGACTAATTTCACTCAGCATGATAGATTCCATGTCCATCCATTTGCAGGTAAATTTCATAATTTCATCCTTTCTGACAGCCGCATAGTATTCCATAGTGTAGATGAGACCACAGTTTCTTTAGCCAGTCCTCTGTTCTCGGGCATTTTAGGTTGTTTCCAGATTCTAGCTATAGTGAATAGCGCAGAGATGAATAAAGTAGCACAGATAGTGTTTCTGCTATGTGTTTTCGCTCTCTAGGGTATATTCCCAGGAGTGCTATTGCTGGATCAAATGGGAGCTCAATATCTAGCTTTCGGAGGAATGTCCATATTGTTTTCCAAAAGGGCTGGACCAGTCGGCACTCCCACCAGCAGTGGATGAGAGTCCCTTTTCCCCACATCCACGCCAGCACCGTTGTTCTTGCTGTTTTGGATGTGTGCCAGTCTCTGTGGGGGTGAGATGGTACCTCGTTGTTGTTTTGATTTGCATCTCCCTGATGATCAAAGATGAAGAGCACTTTTTCATATGCCTTTTGGCCATTCGAATTTCTTCTTTTTGGAAGCTTCTGTTCATTTCTTCTCCCCATTTTTTTGATGGGGGTTGGCTGTTTTCTTCTTGTGGAGTGCTACCAGTGCCTGATATATCCTGGATATGAACCCCTTGTCAGATGGGTATTGGGTGAATATCCTTTCCCACTCTTGGATTGTCTTTGTATCTTGGTCACCGTTTCTTTTGGAGGTAGAAGCTTTTCAATTTTATATAATCCCATTTGTTTATCATTGCTTCCATTTGCTTGGTCAGCGGTGTGTCGTCTTTAAAGATACTTTTCAGTTTCGATGTCATAGAGCGTTTCTCCTATGTTTTCTTCGATGTACCTTATAGAAATGAACGCCTCAGCAAGAATTCTTTATCCAGCTAAACTCTCACTCAGATTTGAAGGACAGATATACAACTTCTTGGATAAACAACAGCTTAGGAACTTTGTAAAATCAAAACCAACCTTAAAAGAAGGACTGAATGATCTACTATAAGACGAGACATAACCCAAAAAGAACAACCAACCTACACAGAAAGATGGCACAAAATCCCATGACAATAATATCTCTCAATGTCAACGGTCTAAATGCACCAGTTAAGAGACACAGAGTGGCAAAATGGATCACTAAAATTGAATCTGACATTCTGCTGCCTTCAAGAAACACACCTGAATAATCGGAGCAACGACAGGCTCAAAATAAAAGGCTGGAAAACAATCCTTCACTCAAACAACCCATCCAAAAAGGCTGGGGTAGCTATACTGGTATCTGACAACATAGACTTCAGGCTGAAGAAGGTCAGAAGGGACAGTGAAGGTCACTTCTTAATAGTCAAGGGATGCATATATCAGGAAGAAATCACGCTATTAAACATATATGCACCCAATGAGGGGCCAGCAAAATACCTAAAACAACTACTAATAGACTTCAAAGAAGACATTGACAGCAACACAATTGTAGTTGGAGACTTCAACACTGCTCTATCAACCCTGGATAGATCAACAAGATTGAAACTTACCAAGGAAATACTGGCCCTAAAAGAGGAGATGGAAGAAAGAGGGCTGGTAGACATATACAGGACATTTCATCCCCAAAAAGCTGAATACACTTTCTTCTCCAGTGCACATGGAACATACTCCAAAATAGATCACATGCTGAGCCATAAATCATACCTCCATAAAATCAAGAAGATAGAAATTGTGCCAACTATTTTTTCAGACAATGATGCACTGAAAATAGAAGTTAATTGTACACAAAAACGGAGACCAATACCAAGTACCTGGAAACTAAACAGCTCACTGCTGAACAACCAGCAAGTCATAAAAAGAAATCAAAGAGGAAATCCAAAGATTCCTTGAAATAAATGAGACTGAAGACACGAATTACCAGAACTTGTGGGATACAGCAAAAGCAGTGTTAAGAGGCAAGTTCATAGCTCTTCAGGCAATCATCAGAAAAGAAGAAAAGGCCATCATAAACAGTCTGACTTCCCAACTTAAGATCTTAGAGAGTGATCAACAAAAGGAGCCCAACCCAAGCAGAAAGAAAGAAATAATAAAACTTAGAGCAGAAATCAATGAGATGGAATGTCAAAAAACAATCCAGAAGATCAACGAAACCAAAAGCTGGTTCTTTGAAAAAATAAACAAGATTGACAAACCACTTGCAAGACTTGTAAGAAAAGGAAAAGAGAGAACCCAAATAAATAGAATCAGAAATGAAAACGGAGACATCACAACTGAAAACACAGAAATTCAAAAGATCATCAGAGATTACTATGAGAGCCTGTATGCCACGAAACAAGAGAACCTAGAAGAAATGGACAAATTCCTGAATTCCTATAGCTTCCCAAGTCTGCAACAAGAAGATTTGGAATACCTCAACAAACCTATCTCCATCGAGGAGATAGAATCGGTAATCAAAAGTCTCCCCAAACACAAAAGCCCAGGCCCAGATGGATTCACCAGTGAATTCTACAAAACCTTTAAAGAGGACCTACTACCAATTCTTTTAAAGCTCTTCCGGCAAATTGAAGAAACAGAAATACTCCCAAATAGCTTTTACGAGGCACATATCACCCTGATACCCAAAGCAGACAAAGATGTCACAAAAAGGGAAAACTACAGACCAATCTCCCTGATGAATACAGATGCTAAGATCTTCAACAAAATACTAGCAAATAGAATCCAAAGAGTCATCAAAAAGATTGTACACCATGACCAAGTGGGATTCATCCCGGGAATGCAAGGATGGTTCAACATCCGCAAGTCAATCAACATAATACATCATATCAACAAAAGAAAAATAAAAACCATATGATCATATCAATAGATGCAGAGAAGGCATTTGACAAGATTCAACACCCGTTCATGATGAAAGCTCTCCGTAAAATGGGGATTGAAGGAACCTTCCTCAAGATAATCCATCCAGGCCATCTACTACAAGCCCACAGCGAGCATCATTCTCAATGGGGGAAAAACTGAAAGCCTTCCCCTTAAGATCAGGGACAAGACAAGGCTGCCCGCCTCTCACCACTTCTATTCAATATAGTACTGGAAGTACTTGCCATAGCAATCAGGGAAGAAAAAGACATTAAGGGCATCCAGATAGGAAGGGAAGAAGCCAAGTTATCACTATTTGCAGATGACATGATATTATACCTGGAAAACCCAAAACTCTCTACCAAGAGGCTCCTAGAAATAATACATTCTTATAGTAGAGTAGCAGGGTACAAAATCAATACCCAAAAGTCAATGGCCTTCCTATATGCAAACAGCGAAAGAGAAGAAAGGGACATTAAAGAAACTATCCCATTCACAATTGCACCGCAGAAAAGCACCTCCATGATTGTGCGAAGAATGCCGAGAGAGAGAAAGACACAAAAGGACGCTTGTCTTCTCTCTTGAGCTCATTCCGCCACCCGTGGCAAGGCGCGCGAGCCTCAGGAGACCAAATGCTAACGTCCAAGCTTGCTAAACAGTGCAGATAAGCGATAAAAGCAGACCTCAAAGACAGAAGAGCAGAAATACTGGAAGATGCAGCAGAAGCAGGGAAAAGTATTCGCACTGCCCGCCTGTCCTTCGCCAACTATAAGACCAAGATGACTGCCCTCCGACGCCCTGATGGATCTAGCACATCTTCCAGAAAGGCAATGGAGAAGACTATCCAGGACTTCTACTCAAATCTCTTTGATAGCCACATCCACCTGCCCACATACCAAATATGTCATTCCCAACGTTCTCCCTTCTGAAATCCGACATGCCATCTCGTCGGTAAAGAAGGGAACAGCACCAGGCCCAGACAAAGTCAGACCCGAACACCTGAAGAACCTGCCATTGGTACTCATCAATACACTAGCTCGGCTCTTCACACGCTACCTGTCCGAATGCAAGGTGCCCTCCCAATGGAAAACCAGCAGGACAGTTCTACTGTTCAAGAAGGGAGACATTCACGACATCGGCAACTATCGCCCCATCTGCCTGTTGTCTGTCATCTACAAGCTGTTTACACGAGTCATCCTGAACAGGATTAGCAGAACACTAGATGAAGTACAACCATGCGAGCAAGCAGGTTTCCGGAAAGGATTCAGCACAATCGACCATATCCATACAGTAACCAAGCTCATTGAGGTTTGTAGGGAGTACAAGATGCCACTCTGTCTCACGTTCATTGATTTACAGAAAGATTTATTGATTTTCTCAGTTCCTTTGATTCTGTGGAGACTGAAGCAGTCATTGAAGCCCTAGTCAAACAGGGTGTTCAAACCCAATACATCAAGATCCTTCGTGAGCTGTATTATGGATTCACCACCAGGATCTCACCATTCTACAAAGAAGTGATCATTGATGTCAAAAGAGGGGTTCGACAGGGTGATACCATCTCACCAAAACTCTTCAGTGCCACCCTCGAGAACATCATGAGACAATTAGAATGGGAAGGAATGGGAGTGAAGATAGATGGTCGGCAACTACACCACCTCCGCTCGCTGATGACATCGTTCTAATAACACCAAACATTAGCCAAGAGGCACAAATGCTGGCTGACTTTAAACCGAGAATGTGGAAACGTAGGTCTACAGCTGAATCTGAAGAAAACTATGTTCATGAGAAATGAACTAGTTCCTGAGGCCCCATTCACTCTCAACGGAACAAACATCTCTGAATGCAGCAGTTATGTGTACCTAGGTCGAGAAGTCAACATGATGAACGACCTAAAACCTGAGCTGCGCAGGAGGAAGAGAGGCGGCATGGAATGCCTTCAAAGGCATCGAAGAAATAGCTAAAAGGACAAAGAACCTCCGGCTCCGGCACATCTCTTTGACTCCACCGTTCTCCCTGCATTAACATACGCCTCAGAGACCTGGGCCCTACGAAACCAGGATGAGAATGCTATTCGGGTCTCCCAGAGAGGCATTGAAAGAGCTATGCTTGGAATATCACGTCTCACTCAAGTGAGTGAAGGAATCCGGAGTTCTGACCTCCGTCGCTATTCCAGAATCAGGGACGCTGTCTCGTTTGCCAAGGCATCGAAATCAGATGGGCTGGACATGTAATGCGCATTTGGAGACCACCGCTGGACTAGAGCCAAAAAGATGATATATTTATGAAATTTGAAAATATCTATACCAAGGGAGTGGTTGCAGTCGTAAGTTTATTACATTGTAAAATTTCTCCTGTTTCTAAATCACTAATCAAGTATTTAAGGGTCCCTGTCATGTTTTAAGCAAATGGCAAAACTCTGAATATTCAGAAACTAGTAAGGCTCTTGCCTTGAAGCTAGATGGTCTAGTTTTAATACATAGGATCCCATCTTGTCCCTCAACTCCTCAGGAGTGATCCCTGAGCACAGATCAAGTAGAAAACACTGAGAACCTCATGGCATGGCTCAGAAAACAAAAGCTGATGCTCTAAAACCATCTACATATATACATTCAGATATATAATCATATCAAACCAAAAGCCTAAATTTGAAAAACATGGAAAAGAAACTCACTGTATTTTACCACCCAAGTGACTCCAACATATAAATTTTAAAAGGATTTTAGTACTAATGACAGACTAAAAGATATTCTTCTAAATATACATTTTATAAAAGCATAAAATAGAATTATTTATATCACATTTAGCTGTTGCAGCCATACCCAGTAGAGTTTGGGGATCAAGCAGTGATCAGGACTACTCTAGGTGGGAATCTCGGGACCAAGATGTGTGGGGAATCAGGCTTAGGACCAAGAACGGTGGGGAATCAGACTTTGGACATGTAAGAGACATGTCCACACAACTGAGGAATAGCTTTGGTCCCAATAGCTTTGGTTAGTATTTCATACATAAGTTCAAGAAAGACTTTCCATACTATGAATAATACAAACTATATGCAATCTGGTGTGCTAGAAGTTTAAAGACAGACAGTTGATTTGTTTTCTTAAATCCTGAAATAGAACTGTCAATCAAAACAAAGTGACAAAGGTTTATTTTCCCAAGGAAGAAAAGTTGCTTTTGCTTATCGTATTGAGTGACTATAGTGGCTTTCATGGAAATGGCAGAGTCTGCAGGAGACGTGGAGGCGAAGAGGAAGGCAGTTGGATAATAAAGTTAGTCTTTCATTTTGTGCCAGCGCCTAGCTGTGCTAGACAACTACAAAGTAAGTGCCATTTTTATTTCTTGACTTAAAAATATAAATTTTAAATGTATATCTTTATTGCCTAGACAACTCTCCAGGGTGTTTTGATATACAAACTGTTCCTTTACCTTCAGGTACATTCTTTTTGACTTTAAAAAGTCAACTTTTCCAAAATAGTACCTTTATTTCATTATGTTGTGAAAGACAGAGTTGAATAAGATCTGAAAATTTTACCTGTTCTTTAAAATATGAATATCCACAAGAACATTTCAAAGTAAATAACTTAAAATGACATGAATGCACATGAATGCACACAAACAATTCGGCAGCATTCTCTTAACTTTATCCTCTGACATGCATTTTAGGAGTATTCACAATAGTCCCTATGATCATATTTAGAGCTAGGAAATTTGTTAGCAATGGTCATAAGTTGTTTTAAAGTCATAGTAGTTTCAATCTATCTAATGGCTCCAAAGATGTAAATAAAACCCAGACGTATAATCTGTGACAATTACCAAGAAAAACTAATATTTAATTTTTTGAAGGACAAAGGTGAAAATTTGAAAATATTCAAATTACATATGACACTATCCACTTTGTAGAAGAAAGATGATGTTCTAGTTAGCATTTAGGCACATTAGAATAGATTATGTATTCAATTATCTTTAGTGATAAGGACAAGCAAATACTACGTTGTGCCTCTTCCTGCATGTCAATGATTGTTTCAGGAGCTAATGAATAATGAGCCTCATTTTCTTATGTACTTTCAACCTTTGAGGAGCTCCTTCAAGATTCTTGATTATGCTTTCTCCTTCAGAGAGGAAAATTAAACCTTCTCATACTCTTTTATGAGAAGTGGCACTTTCATGCGAGAAGAGGTAGATTACGGATGGGGAGTTGTGGGAATTAAACTTAAAGTTAGTGCTCAATGAAAAACACTAATCAACTTCAGTAATTGCTGGATCTTGTTAAAATTGGTATGAATTTTTGGAGTTGTGATCTATTGTGGATCATTTTTCATGAAATATAATTATAGTATTGTGTGGGGAGATTGCCAATAGGCAGACCGTAGAACCTCGCTATCAAACAACTCTTATTTCATTTTGAACACTGCCCCTGCCAGCATTCTCCAGAAGCAGAAACTGAGAAGGAGTCTGACTTCCCATGTATACATTAGGCAGCAAACACTAAGGGAGGAAATGGGTAAGAAGGAAATTTGGGAGAAAAAAAAGGCTGGAAGTTTCCTCATAAATTAAGCCATACAAAAATCTTCAACCGGGCATACAGATAAATTACAATTATGTGTGGATTACTACAAATAAACAGATTTTTATGCACATCAAAATTTATTGGATATAGCAACTTACGAAGGAAAAGAGGGAGGCAATTCTTGATGAGATTAAAAAAAGCTGTGTTTTCATCTGCTAATAAGGAATGTTACAAGTTATTCCTTGAAATAGGATTTAGGTAACTGACATTGGAGTTTATGGAAATGGGTCCCATCCACACAGATTGCTATCTTCCCTCTGTCTGCTCTAAATTTCTTTGAACTCATTCTATGCTTTGCCAGTACCTATTTTCCACTGGTGTTTTCTAGAGAACAGTGTGTTCCATAATTCTGAGCCTCAACTCGTTATATTCTTCCCCAGTTACAATGACTGTCACTTGTATGACTTGTCTTCCCGTTGTTCATCGATTTGTTTGAGCAGGCACCAGTAACGTCTCCATTCGTTGGAAATGAGGTCCATTATTGTTACTGTTTTTGGCGTATCAAATACACCATTGGTAGCTTTCCAGGCTCTGCCACGGCTCTGCATTTATCTTAGGGGCTCAATCAGCTGTCAGGCTAGAAGCATTCTCATCTCCTTCCTTCCTTCCTCCTCAGTGGATAGAGTAACATGTAACAGGGCAGGTCTTCAGGTCCATTGAGTACTGTAGGAGGGCAGTGGGGTTCATAAAACGGTTCAGGATGGGTTTAGGGTTTAGGTTGGTGTTTAGGGTTTATGGGCTAATCTGGTCTATTTCTGTTCTTGCATTGACCATCTGAATTTCTGGAATGTGGTTGGTTTCTTCTAATTTGATGTACTGCCATGGGCAGAGCCGGTAGCAGCTCTCCCCTGTGTCAGTGTCTCTGTATCACAGCCAACAGGCCCAGAGCAGTCTTTGGGCAGGTCCACTGGGCTTCCCTGAAGGGAAAGAGGTGACAGAGTCGACCTCAGCTCCATCTCCACGGAAACTTCGGTGACTTTAGCTGTCGAGACCTGCATACCTGGGTCAGCTTCTCTCTAGGGTGGGGCTCTTATGAACCAGGATTGAGGATTGGCTTCTCTCTTGGGTGAGGCTCTGATGAGCTGTGGAGTCTGGCATTGAAAACAGTTACCATTATGGTGTGGGGGTTTCCTCTGGCTTCTTCTGAGGTTCTATTGGTGTGACAGGCCAGAGCCAGAACTCACCCTCCCTCCTAGATGCTCACGATCAGCCCAGCATGGGAAGAGCTGGTAGCTTAAAGTTATAATCAAAACAGGAAAAATAGGCATCACTTGGCTCTAAGAGCATCATACTTCTCCCTGCCCCCTGCATAACAGAAATCAAGCTTTCTTCTGAGATGATTCAAATCAGTTTGTCTTGCTAAATGCTGAATGCTTACTGCCAAATGGTCTTGTGGTCTGGCCTAAAGACACAATGACTTGAAATTTCTTCGCTCCAACCATAATTTATAATTTAGTACTTTAGTAGGATTTAGGAGGTATGCTGGTTCAGAGTCTCTCAGACATGGGGGCAGAACCATTCCTTGCTCTCCCTGTGCACAGCCGTTCATGAGGCAGTCGGGAGGCATGGCGGGTTCTAGCCCTGGCCCACCACCCACTGGAAGAGCCTCACAACAAGCCAGACCACCACCCCTCACTCCACGGGCGCCGCCATTTTCCACATTTGGACTTCCCTCTCGTCAGAACTCCACCCAGCAGACCAGCCCATCACAGCCTGGATCATCGACACCCACCCCTGCAGCAGCTTTTTCCTCAATCCGGCCCAGGTATGCTGGTCCAGAGTCTCTCAGACATGGGGCAGAGCTGTTCCTTGCTCTCCCTGTGCACAGCCGTTCATGAGGCAGTCGGGAGGCATGGCGGGTTCTAGCCCCTGGCCCACCACCTCGGCAGAGCCTCACAACAAGCCAGACCACCACCCCTCACTCCACGGGCGCCGCCATTTTTTCACATTCGGACTTCCCTCTCGTCAGAACTCCACCCAGAAGACCAGCCCATTACAGCCAGGCTTCGCGCGGCAGCTTGCGGCCGCGTGGTTCATCAATAAATGCTTTATTTGGAGGTGTTTAAAAGAATTTGCCTCCCGCTGGGCAAGCCTGGCAAGCTTCTCGTGTTGTATTTGATATGCCAAATTCCAGTAACAATTAAATTAGGGTCATTCCCATGACCTAATATAATGGTTTGAGGCTCTTTATGTTCCTGTAGCAAGCCGATGCCCCTGGCTCTACTGGCATGAGACAGGACATATGGAGATATTACTGGTGCCTGCTCTAGCAAATAGATGATCAACGGGGAAGATCGTGATCGTGATCGTGAGTAGGATTTAGTTTGTGACACCTAGTGACAGTGATTCTCTTTGCAAGACAAAGCTAAGAGTGTAGGTAAATTTAAATTCAATCTTAAAATGACACACTTAGGTTGGACATGCAATATTGTAATTTACAACATTATAATTCATGTGCAAGCTGTACTATGGAATGTAGTGTCCACAGCTAGTGTATAATCTTTGTAAAGGCATGTTTTCCCTATATTTTAAACATTTTTTCAAATATTATAGCAGCTAGACATTTCAGGGTGGTGTATTATAGTGTATTATATTATGTACATTGTAATAAATCAGAATTAATCCATTACATAGTTATTTTGCTTTTTTTTTTTTAGTGCCACATACAACAGGTTCATTCCTGGTTTTATGCTCAGGGATCGCTCCTGGGAGGCACAAGGAATCAAATATCTGTAGGGGGCTCAAAACTGGTTTAGTCAGGTACAAGGTAAAAAGTCTTATCCACTGTACTGTCTCTTAATACATGTATATATTTCTATAATATGATAGATTTACTTATACGCTATGATGTGATTTATGTATATGAAATATCACTTATCTTGGTTGTGTACTCTGAGATCCTGTGGATAGGTAAAGCATTTCCTGATGAAAGAAATTTATGAACTAATTACATATTAAAGAAATAAAAATAAATAACAACCAACGACCACATAAAAATGCCAGAAACTCAAATACAAATTTGTAAATAATCTCTTTTTTAAGAAAATACTCTGTAAAAATAATTAAAAAAATTAAATAACACCTTTTGATGGGGAAATGTTTTAGGTATTTGATAAAATATCTGTGATTGCTTGGTCATCAACAATCATGTTTATTTCTCTAACTGAACTGATTAAAAAATGTGGAGAGAGGCTATTGTCCTTGGAGGGATCATTGTATTCAAAAAATTCAGGCTAAACAGTCTAGTTTATAGCTTATGTCAAAAAGAAAGAACATCTGTAGGGTTATAATAAATTAATAATGCAGTGTTTGTAAAAATCCCAATGTATTTGCAAAGATCTCAGCTGACCTGCATTTTGTATTTGGATTCATTTTGCATTAATTGCAAGAGTTGTTTTTGTCCTCATGGTTATATATTATTTATCACATGACAGTTTTTTAAAATCATAATACAAGTTACATTTATCTAATCTCTTCTTCAACAAAAGATCTGTGATTACTGCTAGCAGAAAGGATTCAAAGAACAGATACTTGAGAAATTGTTTTTCAGCAACCAAGTCAAAATAATTTGAGAAATGTAGCCTAAGGAAAATAGTTTTATTGGAACCTGAGGATCTAACTAACTGGAAATGGTGTTGCTTTTATCTTTTTGTTAGAAATTTGTTTGTATATATTGGAGTATAATCAACATTTTTCCTGTTAAATATTTTAATATATAAATTTGAAAAAATAAAACATCATTATATTATAATTAAAAACACAGCAATTGCCATGTGTTCCATGAGAAAACATAACATTTTATGTAACGAATAAACTAAAACTCATAAAAATAATTTGCAGCTAATTTGTTTATATATAATCTGGTTAAAGAAGTAATACTTGGCTTTGAATCATTCAATACTGAAACAATATATTTTATGGAATGAAATTAATTCTGTAATATTGCTAATATTTATTTTATAATACTTAAAATTAGTGAAATTACTCACTTGTCATAAGACATATCTATTTTATTGTCATAGAGAATTCTTTACTAATTTCAAATTACTTTGTACTGCAGTGAGATATTTAAGCCATTAAGATTGAAAAACTTCAGCAAAATAACACATCACAAAGAGATAATACAGAGGGTAGAGCACTTGCCTTGAATTCCACTGACCCTTATCTGGGACCACTAATGGCCCTCTGTTCACTGAGAGGAGTAAATCCTCAGAATTCTTTACTCTACTTAGGGCATCATTTCAGAATAAGAAAATGGAGTGATCTGTTATGAGGACAGAGACCTGCATTTCTGCTAGACAAACTGCTCAGGACAAAGACTAATGATTAGCAGATAATTTCTTTACAAGGGAAAGTGAAGAATTCATAGATAAAAGATGGGAAAACTTGAGAAAAGCCTACTAGGAACAGTATTATAGTATCAGAGCACTGAAAGCTAAGGCCATGAGTATCTTCAGAGGATACAGAGCTTCTAGTCTCATATAGGTTCACCCATATGGGAGGGAGCACCAGAACCAGGGCTCCACAGGATATGGGAATCATTGCTGTTGTCTTCCATAGAGGTGACACCAAGTGGGATTCAGACATGCGAATCAGAAGTGCTTTTAGTAGTGACATAAGATTCTAAAGAGAAGATTTTTTAAAGTTGGCACATACTGACTGAAGGTCTTCCACTTATTGAAATTGAAGCTTCAGTGAGAGGGAAACCCCTTACTATGTAGCGACACAATGCTTCAGCACACCCTCCTCTGCCTATACAGAACAACATGTGTTACCACCCATCCTCATTAAAATCAGGTGAGGGGCCGGGTCCAGGAAAAATGACTTCATACCTCCACCACTAGTATCTATAGAGGCTCCCAGTAGGCTCTACGTAAATTAAGCCACAGAAACCCACAGTCACTGCTCTCACTAATATTTGTTGAGGATCAAAAAGAAAAGAAATGAATTTTGATTAATACTTCACAGCATGTGAAAAAGTTCACTCAAATGGGTCAGATTTAGATGTTATATTCAAATCTATAAAATATATTAGAGACATAGGGAAAATGCTCTGTTATTTTGGCTAGGTTTTTCCACGATTCAATACCATCGGCAGGAAAATAAAAACAAAGTTAAACAAATGGGCTTATAACAAACTGAAAAGGTTCCTCTCAGTCAGTGAAAGTATTGTTAAATTAATTTTTTTTCTAAATGGGAAAAATATTCATAGAGCTGACAACTGTATAATATCCAAGATATATATGGAACACACAAAAACTCAACAAACAACCCAATAAAAAATTGGGGATAAAGCTAAATGAGCAGTTTACAAAATAAGAAATACAGATGGTCAACAAGCACATTAAAATGCTCATTATCACTGATTATATTGAGCAGAAAATGCAACTCAAAGTAACACTGAGATATCATTTCAGTCCTTTGAGAATGTGCTGTATCAAAAGAGCCAAAAAGCAAGACGTGCTGGCAGGGATGAAATAAAAAGAAATTCTCCTCAGATAATTTGGTAGGAATGTCAGTTGGTCCAGCCTCTATGGAAGACAATAGCAATAATTCACAAAATATTAACAATTGATAACTAAATAACCAGAAATTTTGCTTCTTGCTATCTATCTGAAGAACACTAAAGCACTAATGTATGAAAGATGCATGTAAATCAGTGCTTACTGCAGTGCTCTTTTCACTGGTCAAGATATGGGGACAGCCCAAGTGCCCGGCAAATGAATGGTTAGAAAAAGAAAATGCAATAAATCTCAGTTATAAAAAATATAATTTGTCTCTACAACAGTATGAATTTAATATAAAGCTGTCATACTTGGAAAATTAGAAGCAGAAAGAAAATTACTTACATGATTTTACTCAAACGTAGAATGTAGAAAAGCAAGATTCAGAGAACAGAGTAAAATGAGAACAGGTCTCCAGCAAAACTGACATTATTGGAGAGGGTAAATGATTCTTGTAAGGGAAGTAATAGACTGCGATGAACAAATTGCACAATTGTAATGTATATTTGGAAGAAGTATGGTCTTTAACCTGAAGAATATATGCTGCATTATTACTAACATTACCTAAACAATAAAAAATAATGAAAATGCATGCATATATTTCTCACATTATCATGGTTCAAAGTTATTGCATTTGTATTTTCTTGTTTGTTTTTGGAAAAACACCCTATATGCTCAGGGCTTAATGTTGGTTCTGTGCTCACATCAATCCTGGCTGTGCAGGGGGACCATATGAAGAGCTGGAGATCGAACCTGGATCCGGCACGTATGGACAGACCCTTACCACTGTACTATCTCTCCAGCTCACATCTGATTGTTTTTAAACTAGTTATTTATTTATTTATACCAATAAAGCTGTGGATGTTGTATAAAAATATTAAGATTTTGTACATACTGAATTTATTATGTACCAGGCTATGTAAAGTTAGGCTGCTCAGTGAACTGGAGGTTATTTTCTGCAAGTTAGACTTAATAATGCTAGTTATGACTATAAAAGATCAATTGTGACAAAAAAGATTGCTAACTCTGTAAGGTCATGAGTGGAACTACAAGAAAAAAAAATTGGTTAAAATATGCAGCTTTGCTTGAAGTAAAATCTCATTTTCCCTTGTAAAGAGTAAAACTTGCATTAATAAGCTGCAGAGATTTAATTTTTTAATAATGCTTCATCATTACAAAGCAATAACTTGTGAACCATTTTATAAAATTGGCTCTGTATTACTGGGCATAATGGTAAGAGGGATTTCCAAATTCAATTGTGTAATATCAGTGTCGACAGACCTGAATTCTCTCTGATAAAATTTTTCTTAAATAATCTAAATTATAGAAATAACAGGTACTAAAGAGTTATTAATTTTATCTTAATTTTCTCAGATTCTAAGATATTTATGATTATTATCATTTGTCTCTATAAAGTAAATTATCATAATGAATATAGCCCCCAAATCAAAAAATATTTTTTCCTCACTGTGAAATGTTGAGACTAAAGTGCTTTGTCAGTTTAACTTGTCATTAAACTGCTCATTACATGCTTCTTGTTCCCCCCAAATTAAACATTTCATGCCAGAGAGTTAGCACCCCAGTTAGATAACCTAGCACCCCAGGCGGTTAAGAACATTCGTATGCTCCCCACACTCTACACACTAATTATAAATTCACACTTCAGTTTAATAGGAAAATATATAGTCAATCCTCCATGGTTTTGTTTAATCACATTATCAAATAAACTGAAATTGTGGCTTTCTTTTTATAATATGATTTGGCAATTGAGCAAAGAAATAATAGACAATATATATTTTGGAATGTTTAGTACCTGAAACTGTTGTTTAGATTTGCTAGAGGGTTCTCACAATTACAAAGCTCTGTTCATCTTATTCTAATAAGGATCTTTCTATAAATTATTAAATTTCTTTGATATGGTTCAAATTTCTTAATTGGATTCTGCTATTTTAAGTGCTCCACTGAAAATAATTTAAATCAAAGGGTAATTTGTGAAAAAAATATCAGTAGAAATGTTTAGTGGATTGAAGAATTCTTTAAATAATACATTAGGTTATTTTTTTTCATCTATGTTTTCTGTAATAATACAAAAGGAAATAAGTCTAAACTTTGGTAAGGAGAAATTTTGTTCATTAAGACTATTGAAACAGGGAGAATTATCGAAGGACCTACTGGTGGTATCAATAAAACAGGCACAATGCCGCTTCACCAAATTGAGGTAGATACAACCCAGGACGAAAATGTGCAAGTAGAAAAATTGTGTATGACATTATTATTTTTTTGAGGACTCTTATACGGAGTGAAGTTTTTAATTAATTTTCTGTTTTCAACATTCTTTTTATTGAATCACCATGCAAGACCAACAAAAAGCTGTTCATTCATGGGTTTCAGTCATGCAGTGTTCCAACACCCATCCCTTCACCTGTGCACATTTTCCAACATCAATGTGCCCTGTTCCCACCAAAGTCACAACTTGCTTCTATTGCAGACAATTTTCTTCTGTCTTTCTCACTTTCTCATTCTTTTGTTTATTGTGTTGTGTTAAACAAGACATTGAAGGGTTATCATGTATATTTCTTTTAAGATTTTTCACAAAACTGTGATTTACAAAGCTGTTCATTATACAGTTGTTTCAAGTATTTAGTGTGACAACATCATCAATGTGACTTTCTCCACCAATACCCCAGTTTCACTCTCAATTCTAGCCTATCATTTTAGTCACAAAACAAATTTATATTGCTTATTCCAACAACACTTTAAGAAACGTTAAATAGAATGATCAGAAAATAAATTAAAATCAATCAGTAAGAGCCAATGTATGATTACTGTATGATTTTAACCAATGTAAATAAGAATATTAAAACCATTTAATGTAATATAGTAAAATGCCTTCCTGCCCCTCGAGGTGTTGCAGGTGTGGCTGAGAGTGCCCAGCTGTGTCGGCAGGTGGCAGACAGGAGACAGGCTTTTTCTACACCCAGGGCTCTGCCTGATGGGCCCTGGATGGTTGATAGTCTGATATAGAAAAAAGACTGGGCCTCCCTGGGATAAACCCAGAGACTAGGCAGAGCCTGGCAAACTGCTTGTGGTGTATTCAGTATGCCAAAAACAGCAACAATAATGGACCTAATTCCCAACAAATGGAGATGTTGCTGGCACCCACTGAAGCAAATTGATGAACAACAGGAAGACAAGTGATACAAGCAAAAATGTCTATTTTCATTTACATATAAAAGTTTTCAGCTCTGGAATCTAATATATATTACATTAAATTTTATTTTATTCATGGGTCTCACTATGTTTATAATCATGTCTCACCTGTCATTAATAGATTTTTAAAGCTATTCTGTATTATATTTTGTTGAGTTTCCATTATATAGGTTAGACTTACATATGTCAATTTCCCTACACTTTATATAACACTGTGGATAATAGCTCTTTATGATGATTTGTTACAAGCATTCAATATTTCAATATTAGTTCCATTAGCATTACACTTTCCCCTCCACTATTGCCTTTAAATTTCCCAACAACACCTTAAAGTCTACCCCATAGCAGGCCTTCAGCAATTTATTTCATGTGCTTGTTATCAATAATTTACCTACAGAATAACCAGGAAATGTTTCTTTAGAAGTAAATTAGTGTAAATTGTTGTACCTCACCATCAAGACATTAAGTCCTTGTCTGAGAGATTACCGAGATATTATTACATCTAAGCCTTCTGTATTTGTTTGTTTTGTTAAAAGAGGTTGGTTGTTACTGATATTACATCTCATTTAATTGGTATGCTCCAACTGGTTTATCAGTTTTGTAGAGTTTGTGATTTTGTGCAGCTGCAAGTGTGGCTGTGCATTCCAGAATGTTCAGAATGTGATATTAAAGTAAGTTAATTTCTTAGCTGAGGTTTAACCAAATATGAACGGAATCCAGGTAGGGGTATGGTGCTAATTTTGGATTATGGGGAGCAAGTGGCTGTCAGTATTCTGTTTGGATGATCAGTGGGCCTCTCTACCCCACCTCTAGGGTGCTCCAGATGTCCATCCAAGTGAAAGTATTTGAAAGTATTTTCTGTGGCTTATTGATTCCTTTGAGATTTCTTTATGAGTTTAGGATGCAAGGTTAAAAAGCTTTTTATGGCAGCACCAGAGTTAATTTTTTAGGTGTGATGCCAGGGCTTCTGGAAATACAGGAATGTGGGAGGAGGTAGCCTATCCTGACTCACGGAAAGCTTAAAAGAGTTCACTCACAAATCTCTGATTTTTTAGCAGCTTAGTTTATTGGCGAGTTTTGTCCCAAGACAATGGAGTCAGGTTGAAGATATAGCAGCAATTTTGGAGTGATGGGGGGAGCATGACATTATGATGGATGTTGTCGCATAGTGCTGAGAAAAAGGAAGTCTTCAGTTTGACTATTATAAGATGATAATCCTAAAGAATTATATTAAGGATTCTATGGGTTAGTGAATGCATGTGCCAAGACGAAAAATGTGTTCCTAGAAGACAATGCCCCATTTCTTTTCTCTTAATCAAAGAGCTGACTCTTGTTTCTACTTAATCTATTTTTTAAGATTGTGTGTGGGTGTGTGATTACAGGGAGTATGAAGGTATAAGCCTCATCTTCTATGTTCAGATATGATTCCTAGCAGTGCTCAGGAGCGCCTATGGAGTCCTGGAGGGAATCTCTAAGGTCAACTGTATGCAGACAAACACCTTCCCTCTGAAAAATTTTTCTATATCCGCACATATGTATTGGGAATCTAATCTCTGTCAGGAGGATGTTTCTATCAGATATGATAATTTCAAGCTCTCTACTTTCCATGTTGTATTCCTATCAACACTTTGGAAAGAGATACTAAAAATGATCTTTTTCCTGACATGAAATCTTGTGAAAACAATCATTTGCAGTAAGGACTAGATTATGCAGCTCTCTGAGTCATTAACACTCCAGTACATAAAACAACCCAATATGAGAATTTTATTTTAAATAGCCAGCCTGTCAATTTATGCTTTTCAGTCCCAAGTGATTAGTCTTTGAATCCTTATGTTCTCCATCAGCTTTTGACTTGACAGACCATATTGAGTTACCATTGGAATTAAAAAATACAGGCATGTGAAGTGAAAGGCTGATGGCAGTGATTGTTGGTAAGAGTCAAGAATTGCAGTTTGAAGGTAGAAAGGTTTTGGTTGAAGATTTCAAGGTGCTGAAGAGGAGATTAAAAATATTCACAACTAGAAGAAGGTGAATGGGAAGTGAGATGATTCAGGTGGTCTATCACGAGAGAATCTCAACGTTCTGAAAGAATTTATGACATTACAGTTTATCTCTTGTTCATTCTCTTTTGAGATATTTGCCCAAATTCGTGACATAGAGGTTTAACATACAGTTAACAGGAAGGAGAATGAACTAAATTGTTGGATGAGATTTAGCTGATGATCAGACCAAAATTTTTAAAAAGCTAACAAGTCTCACAAAAAAGGAGTAAAACAGATTTCAGCTCAAGAAAATAGGTGAGTTTCTAATTGTATTTTTATACAAGTGAAGAAGGTGCTCATCCAACAAAACTCTTGCTGGCATAGAAATGAGTAGGAAAGATTTTCACACATCAGGATCAGAGATCACATATCCACTGAAAAGAGAGCTCTGTTTTAAAGGAAGATTCTCCCTCACCCAGAAAAAGAGCCAGGAAAAATATGATTCTAAATTTGTCTTTTGAAATGAGTCTCTAATCTCTGTTCTATAATTGCTACTCATTTTATTGGTCTTGTTGCAATTCTAAATTTTGTAAAACTAATTTAAAGTAATACATTTAGAAATAAAAAGAAAATAACTATAGTTTTTTAACAAAAATGCATAGAAAGTTTAGCTATCTAATTAAGATAGTTGAGGTTCTGCAATTTCCTCAATTTTGCTTAGCATGACCTATATCTGTTTTGAATACAATAACAACCCAATATTATGTTAAGTTTATAAAAATATTTAGTTATATAAACTGGTAGTATTAAAATGATGGCTTACAATAATGGTATGCTTTGTTTTCTAAAAAAGTAAAAAAGGAGGTGCAAACAATAGAATAAGATAAATTTTCATTAAATTACTGTCTTCACTGTATCACTGTCTTCCCATAAATCATCGATTTGTTCTAGTGGGCACCAGTAGCATCTCAATAAGTCCTGTCACATGCTGAATAGCCCAAGGGCATCATCCTGCTCCAGGAACAATTTTCATTAAATAGTTAATCAAATCTCTGTAAAGACAGGGTTTTAATAAGATAGATTGTATTTCCTAAGCATAGATCATTTCTTCTATATACATATACGTGGAAGTATGATATAATTTTAATAAATGCCAACTTTTCAATACCCCAAATTTAAAAAACAAAGCTATTTCCTTTTTCTTTTCCTTTTTTTTTTTTTGGCTTTTTGGGTCACACCCTGTGATGCTCAGGGGTTACTCCTGGCTCTGCACTCAGGAATTACTCCTGGTGGTGCTCGGGGACCATATGGGATGCTGGGGCTTTGAACCCAGAACAGCACAGGCCGGCCACGTGCAAGGCAAACGCCCTACCACTGGGCTATCGCCCAGCCCCCTCCTTTTTCTTTTAAGGGTATCCCTAGTGGTGTTTTAGGGATCCTGGGGACTACTTTCCTCAGTTTTCCAATAGGGCCTGAAGGATGAATGCTTTGACTCAAGGCTTCCTAGATGGACCCTCTATTCCTGGGACCAAGAAGCCATCTGAAAAGTGCTCAGGGGGAACACCCAGTTTATAAATTATGATTTTTGGGGAGCCTTGATACCATCTGGCTATAGGGATCTACCCAGAGACAGGTGCAATCCCTGTCACCTTGCATTTGGCCATCTTGGGTTCTATGACTGGCAACAATATGGTGTCCTAAGACTTACAGGAGTGATCCTTGAGCCCGGAGCCAAGGGTATACCCTGAGCACTTTGCATGTGGCTCAAAAGCAAAAAAAAAAAAACAACTTTTTTCCATAATATAGTAGAAACATATATTATTTGAGCACATTTTCTATAGTTACATTAGGACTTTGATTTGTTATTTCTCCCCCCCTATAATTTTTAGCATCACAATGATTTTTATAAATTGCATAAAGAGTTGTTAAGAAACTCAGCTGGTTTTTATTTTCTATAAATGTCCAATATTAGTGCTTCTCACCACATTAACAGGTACATATTCTAATAAGCAGTGACTCTAGGGAAATAGATTTTCAACAAACACTTTTATAGATTTGCTAATTGAATAACTCAATTGTCACTACTGTAAATGCTAGAATTATTCCATGGCTTTTGCTTTGGTAAGAAAATCACAAATTCAAGTAGTCAATCTTCATATAACACATTGTAATTTCATCTACTTAAAATGGAAATTTGCTTTACTGCACCTCATTACACAGCTGATTTTCAACATTTTTGCTATTACATTAATTCTTCATGAAACCGTATCATTGACCAATGGAATGGAATAAATTATTTCATTTAGATTTCTTCTCATAACCATACTCATAATGTAACACCATACAATAACATAAGTAAAATGAATTATTTTCTAGTATTATGGCTTATGGCCATTTTTTTATCATTTATATTACTCAACAAAAACTGGTACAATATAATAAGAGCACTATCATGATTCAAAACGTTTTTTCACGGTAGAGAAAATACCATTCATTCCACATTTCTAAAATATGGAAAATAATATATACATATGCATACACCTATGTTCATACAATTTTATATTACTGCATTTACTTTTAAAATTGCAACTTAATTTTCATGAAATTCATTTTAATACTGCAAAGAATACATACCAAAGTAGTGTATATATTGCTATTCAATGTTGGGGTTTTCTTTGGTATTTAGTATAAGTCAGAAATGAGGCATACCTTGACTCAATGGTACTGTCACAATCCTACTTTCACCAGTATAAAGAAATACAGTCATGTATTGTGGATCCTTATACTTATATACCACAAGAATAATTCAGCAACATTGTTATTATTGTTATTAGGTATTTGAGTATCAAAGAAGTTTGAGATAGCTGGTACCTTACAACAAAATATATATGAATACTGCATGAATGCATATATACACTGTGTGTATATATATACATATATATACATATATAACCATATATATAAATGCAATAATGTATAAGCCATATATATTACTTACACAATACTGTAATTTAAGTGTATGGCATGAGGTTAGCAGCACAAAATAAGTGTGCAACACTACAACCAAGTGTGTGTAAAACCACCAATATTACAACTGAGAGATAGACTAAGAGAAAGAGAGGTCCTAAAGGTAACGGAGAGTGAGAACAAGTAAGAAGTGAAAGGAAATACATTTAAAATTAGATTTTAAAAAATGTGTTTCCCTAAATAAAATGGCATTCAAAATAATGGGCTTTGTGGAAAATTCATTTAGATACACTTATTGGAATTGTAATACACTTATTTTATGGATAATAAACATTCTGCTAAAGTTCTAAAGTTTCCTTCAAATAGTTTCTTGGCCATAAGAATTGCAAATAGTTTTCTATGACTAGAAAATAATTCATTTAATATATTTTATGTTATGACTTAAACAAGCTTTTGAAACTTTATAAATTCCATTACATTTTAGGAAAGGATTTATTATTTTTCCTAAGTTTATTTTTACTAAAAAATCATAAACCATTTTGAAAGATGACTATATATAAGTATATAGACAACTTGGGTTTGTTTTCAAACCTACTGCTTTTCTGTTCACTAGTACTAATTTATTCAACTTTGTATTATTTAATTTATAATATTGTCTGCAGTATTTATTCCAGCATTATTCCCTCACCTTAGAATTTTCATTAGAGGCATTGCAAATTTTCTCTCTAATACCTTAGCTTAGAGGTTTAGAAATATTAACTAAACTCAGCAAGTTTCATAGTTTCATGTATGAAATAAATTTAGCTTACTTTCAAACTCATTTTTTTCAGGGTTTTGTGCTATACCCTAACATTGTTCAAGGATTCCTCATGTCTCTGTCTGTGATCAGAGATCATTCATGGCTGTGCTGGGGGGTGAATGGAGTTGGTATCAAAATAGCATCAGAGATCAAACCAGATCAGCCAGATACAGGGCAAATGCTTGTACATCTCTGGTCTCAAATTTTAATCTCCTAATCCTGTTTTCTAAAAATCTTTGTTGTCCTGTCATATCTAAATTGTTTTTGAATAATAACTCCAGTTATCATTGGCATTTTGTCTAGCATGTTTGAATGCCCAAGTCTTTATTATTGAAATTTTGGTATTTTTGAATTTCTTTTGCATGTAATATCTTTGTATTCCAAAAAAACATTCTCTGGATTTTAATTTTGTTATATTAGTTATAAAAATTTTGAGCCCTATGATCATTTAAGAAAGCATTTGGAATTAGAACAATATTTTCCTCTAATTCCCTTTGGTACTTTGGTGGAACACTTGTGTCCTTGATAAGATGTCCCCTGGCTTGTGGGAACAATTGTTATTTAAGTACTTGGTATTGCTTAACAACTTTTTTGTGGATTTTATTTATTGGTTTAGCTACTTGATTCGAATGAGCTTTCATTAAAAAAAAATCTAGTCTAATTTCTCAGCACATATTGATCTTATAGACTTACAGTTTTTTTTTCTGTCTTTGCAGTACTTTTGTTCATATTTAGTCCTGGACCTTCTAATCTTAACATACTCAATTGTCCCATTTCTTTCCTCATTGAAAGCTTCAGCTTCAACATTCCTGTACCAGGAGTTAGAAACTCTCAAGTTAGTTCACTCTAGCCAGTAGGATTCATTTTTTATTTGTTTCCCTGCATGTCATAGGTTATTGTTCTTTTGTTTCTACATGGTCATAAATTTATTTTGATTTTATAAGTATACATTAAAAGTATTTTCAAATCATTAGATGCCAGAAAAAAATTTAGCTCAGTTTATATAGAAATGAAAATTTCAAAATCACAATGCATATAATTTCTACAAATTTATAATTTATATATTGACAAACTCCGAAGAATATGTGCTTAGAATTAACTTTCTGTGCGTATTATTACTTAAATCATAATTTAATACCATCGACATCAGCTACTTGTGTTCTTGCTCCCGTCATTTTTTATATCCTGAAAATGGTTATTTCCATTTTAGTTTATTGATATGTGCAAAATTGTTTTATTAATATGTGCAAAAATAAAATAGTCTAAATAGACCCACCAGCCATGATCAGAGACTCATATAAAGTCTCGAAGAGATCAACAAAAAGCAGAGATGCTTCTGGTCCTTGAAAAACGCTGAGTCAACTGGGTCATTCTGGAGTGGGATAGGTGAGCTCCTTGTCAATCCAAACAAAGCCCTAATAACTGAAAACTGCACACCACAATTGCCACCGTGTTCAAGGCCAGGCACCATGCTGAGACGAGGCACCCCAAAATTTCAGTTTTGTGACTGAAAGTTCCAGGCTTTCATAGCATCTGGGATGGGCTACCTCCCCCCACTCCCTATTCTTTTGGATTGCCAAGCAGTCACACCCATGCCCTAAAGCCTCCACCGAATTAAAAATGTAACTCTATCACCCTGTTAAAAATGTTAGAATTCCTGGAACACAAGGCTATATTCATGGCTGCATGACATCTCAGACATTACAATACTGTGTATGGAATAGCATGCCACATTTAATGGGATGCAAAGTAAAAGGCAACCAATATATATATAAATGTGTGTGAAATACCTATCAAGTAACAATGTTTTAGTAATTTCTTACAAAAGGGCTTAATGGTTCCATAGTAAGCATGAACAATCTTCACGGACATTTTTCTCAGAAAATATTTACTTATCATTTTGGCAAATTAGCTTTAAAAAGCAATATAAAATAAAATATTGAATGCCTGCTATAAAATCAGACATATGGGTCTCAATTTTCCAATTGAGAAAAATTTGAAATACTATTGTGGGAAGTTGCAATGGTGGTGGATTTGGGGTTGAATACTGAATGTGTAACAAATTGACATGAACAACTTTGTTAAAAAATTGAGTAGAAACCCACTAAGTTCAGTAAGTTCAATATGGGGAAAGCAATAACACAGATCACTCAACTTTCACATAACAACTCAGCAAAAGGTCATGACTTTAGCAACACCATTAGAAAATATATGGTGTAGTAAGTAATATAAAATAAATATGTTGCATCTGCCAAGGAAGCAGGCTTTCGGGATGGATCAGAAATGAGGGACTTTGATGTTGGTGAAGGCATGTTGGTAGTGGGACTGGTGTTGGAATACTGAACACCTGAAACAACTCTATTGTGAACAACTTTGTAAATCACGGTGTTAAATAAAGTTTAAAAAAATATAGTCTGCATGGAGAGAAAGTACAATATGCAGGTCACTTACCTTGCATGCATTCAACCTTAATTTTATCTTTGGAGTCACACATGGTCTCCAGAGTCCTGCCAGGAGCAATTATTGAGTTCCAAGCCAAGAGTAGCATTGGATGTGGTCCAATAAATTTTTAAAAAATACTGTGATCATATTGATGGATGCAATGTACAAAAAAAGTTTGCAAAAATTCCTGGGAACATAGCAAACCATGATTTATTAAGAATTTATGTTATTAATCATAAAGTATTAAGTTTATATTTAATATGCACTATTATCAAGGAAACTTGGAGCTTAAAAGTCAACACCAGTTTATAAAAGTTTCATCTGAAAACCCTATTGTGAAAATATTTCCAGTTGAATTTTACATCTCAGACTGTTTATGTAATTTCATCTTAGGCCAGAATTATTGAAAAAGATTCCATTGTTGCCAACTGATGGGAAAAAAAATTGAACTGGGAGTTTTGGTCTTCTAGATAAAGAGTTTTCTCATATTGAAGTATATTGCACATAAATGTGAAACTGTGAGTGATATCTTAAGATAGATACAGGTGACAAAATGGGTTTTATATCTAATTCCTCACAAGTGGATAGAAAAAATAAATCAAAACAAGAATTTGGCTGTCTTCTGTATCCAGTAAAATGCATTAGAATAGATAAACTCTTTTCCTTATGTGCTTTTGTTAGTGTTAAAATTTAGTATTATCGGGCAGTCTCCCCAAAGGTGTGTGTGCGACCCCTGTGTCTCCGCGGACCCAAGTTGCCCCAGGGAAGAGCGGAAACTCCATCAACGGAACCAAGGCAAACTGCCTTCGTTTCACCTCGGACCCTTTGGGCCCTGCACTTCCGGGACCAGCGGCAGTCTCCCCACAGCGGCAGTCTCCCCACAGGTGTGTGTGTGACACCTGCGTCTTCCGGGACCCAAGTTGCCCCAGGGAAGAGCGGAAACTCCATCCAGGGAACCAAGGCAAACTGCCTTGGTTTCACCGTGACACTTTGGGCCCTGCGCTTCCGGGAACATCCCAAAACTCAAAACTGCGTGGACATGCTAGTCCGCTCCACCCTCTTACTACCTATCCTGCATGAGGTACCAGTGAACCTTGGTTCCTACATCCTTGCTACCCACCCAAACTCTGCAAACAGACCAGACACCTACTAACTGTACTATCTAGTCACGCAAGACCCCATATTTGCAACCTAAAATAGTCATAATGGTAAAGCAACGCAAAATTCCATCAAGCTCTGTGAGTGAAATCACTAGTCCAGATGAGCCAAGCAATACCAATGAGTTGTATAACCTCTCTGATAAAGAATTTCGGAAAGAACTGTTAAGAATTCATAAGGAATTCAAAAGAGGCAATGGAATGCAAACTCAATAAAATACAAGAGGACATGATAGAAGAAGTGAGGAAAATGCAAATGGAAATAACAGTTATTAAAAATGAGGTAAATGAAATGAAAAACACAATGAAAAGCCAGCATAGCAGAATAATAGCTACTGAAGAAAGAATTAGTGATCTCGAGGACGAATTCCAAAGATTCGCTACACAACACCAGAAGATAGAAAAAAAAGACTCACAATTACTGAACAGACAACAAGAGATAATTGGGATGAAGCCAGAAGAAACAACATACGGATCATTGGGGTCCCAGAAGGGCAAGAAGAAAACCCTGATGAAGAAGAAACTGTCAAAGCCATTATTGCTGAGAAGTTCCCGGAACAAAAGAATGCTTGCCTCAAGATGCAGGAGGCCCGTAGGATACCTGCTAAAAGAAACCCCAACAAGAATACTCCAAGAGACATCTTAATTAAAATGACAAAAACTATAGATAGAGATAGAATACTGAAAGCTAGCAAGATCAAAGAAGGAAATCACATACAAAGGAACATCTCTAAGATTTACAGCAGACTCCTCTGATGAAACACTCCGAGCCGAAAACAATGGTGGGATATTGTGAAAAAGGCTCAATGAACTGCAGGCCTCACCAAGAATTCTTTACCTGGCCAGACTCACATTCAGATATGAAGGAAAGATACACAACTTCATTGGTAAGCAACAACTCAGGAACTACATGGACTCAAAACCAACCTTAAAAGAAGGACTGAAGGGTCTACTGTAATAGGACCAAACCCATAAGCACAACAAGCACAAACAGAAAGATGACACAAAATCCGATGACAATAATATCTCTCAATGTCAATGGTCTAAATGCACCAATTAAGAGACACAGAGTAAAAAAATGGATTTAAAAATTGAACCCAGCATTCTGCTGTCTACAAGAAACGCATCTGAATAATCAGAACAAACACAGACTCAAAGTCAAAGGTTGGAAGACCATTCTCCATGCAAACAACTCCTCCAAAAAGGCTGGTGTGGCCATATTAGTATCAGATAATATAGACTTCCAGGCTGAAAAAGGTTAGAAGGGACAATGAAGGCCATTTCTTATTACTTAAGGGGTATGTACACCAGGAAGAAATTACACTACTAAACATATATGCACCCAACGAGGGGCCAGCAAAATATATAAAACAACTGCTAAGAGACCTCAAAGAAGACATTAACAGTAGCACAATAATAGTTGGAGACTTCAACACTGCCCTATCAACGATGGATAGATCAACAAGACTGAAACTCACCAAGGAAATATTGGCCCTGAAGGAAGAAATGGAAGAAAGAGAGCTAGTGGATATATACAGGGCTTTTCATGCCAAAAAAGCTGAATACACATTTTTCTCTAGTGCACATGGAACATTCTCTAAGATAGACCACATGCTGAGCCACAAAGCATACCTCAATAAAATAAAAAGATAGAAATTGTGTCGGCTATCTTTTCAGACCAATATGCACTGAAAATGGAAGTTAACCATACACAGAAACAGGGAGTCAAACCAAACACCCTGGAAACTGAACAGCTCACTCCTGAACAACAAATGGGTCATAGAAGAAATCAAACAAGAAATCCAAAGAAAACAATATGGACTTTCCTCCAAAGACTAGAAATTGAACTCCCATTTGACCCAGCCATACCACTCCTGGGAATCTACTCTGGGAAACCAAAAATAAGCAGCGGAAACACCATCCCTACTTTTATGTTCATAGCAGCATTATTCACAATAGCCAGAATCTGGAAGCAACCAGAGTGCCGAAATTCGATGACTGGATAAAGAAGCTTTGGTACATCTACACAATGAAATACTATGCAGCTGTTAGGAAAAATGAAGTCATAAAATTTGCCTATAAATGGATGGACATGGAGAAGATTATGTTGAGCGAAATTAGCCAGAAGGAGAGAGACAGACACAGAATGACTACATTTATTCTAGCATAACATAAATATATATGTACATATTAAGATACCAATATCCAAGGTCAAGTGAAACGTATATCAGTAGGTCTTGTCAAAGGTGGAAATTATCACAAACGTGTGGGAGTCAGAGGCTAGGTAAGACAGAAAATGGAACAGTGTGCTTATAATTGTCGAGGAACTAATGCCAACCTAGAGCCGAGGCATTACATAGAGGCAAAAAGATACAAAATGACAACCCCTTTAATGTATGTTCTGTAATCCATAGTCTGGAGGGGAAGGAAAAGAGAAAGAGAGAGAAAGAGAAAGAAATAAAGAACATCCATGGATTAGGGCTGGGGAGGGAGAGGGAACCGGGGACGTGAGTGGTGGGAGATGGGCACTGGTGGCGGGATGGGTGCTGGAACACTTTATGACCAAAACCCAAATATGAACTTTTTAATTGTATATCTTTGTAATTGTAAAAATAAAAAAAATATAAAAAAAAATAAATAAAAAATTTATTAT
>JAJIBD010009958.1:0-22127 GCA_021461705.1 Cryptotis parvus | reverse complement strand
TTTTAGTTTCAATGTCGAGAGACATTTTTTCTATATTTAGTTTGATGTACACTTATGGATTCATGTCTGATGTTGAGATCTAAGTAATCCATTTTGATCGGACTTTTGTGCATGGCATTGTAGTAGGTCTAAGTTCATTTTTACACATAGCTGCCCAGGTTTCCCAGCCACCATTTCTGGAAGAGGCTTTCTTTGCTCCACTTAATATTTTTTGCTCCTTTATCGAAGACAAAAGTGGTTTTATATTTGAGAAAGTGTTTCAGAGATATTCAGTTCATTCCAAAGGTGTTATACTAATACCACACTGTCTCTAATTCCAACTGCTTGTAGTAGAGCTTGAGGGGTTGTGGTGAAAGCGATACCTCCCATCTTCTTTCTTCCCAAGGATTGCTTTTTAGCTACTTTCATGGGGTTTATTATTCCACAACAAAATTCAGGGAGTGTTTGTTCAATTTCTTTGAAGAACATCATGGGTGGTCTTTATAGGGGACCTCATTGACTGTATAAAGCTCTAGGGAGTATTACCATATGGCCATAATGTTAATCCTCCCAATCTTGCAGAGGAGGAATGTGTCTCCATTCCTCAGGTCCTCTCTTATTTCCTGAAGTAACGTTTTGTAGTTTTCTTTGTAGAGATCCCTTTACATTCTTTGTCAAACTGATTCCTAGGTATTTGATTTTCTGCATAAATTGTGAATGGATAGTTTCTTTGGGTCCCTTTCTTCTCTTTCAAGCTGGTTGCTATAGTGTGAAGGCATTACGACTTTTTTGAGTATTGATTTTGTACCCTGCCACTCTACTATAGGAATCCGTTATCTCTAGACTTCTTGGTAGAGAGTCTGCAAAATAGTGACAGCTTGGGTTCTTCCTTTACTATCGGATGCCCTTAATGTATTTTCTTCCCTGATTGCTATGGCGTGGCAGCTACCCCAGAAGAGAGTCCCTGTGCAGACCCACAGCTCTGTGGGCAGGACAAGACCCCTAAAACCCCTGATCTGTGTTTTTTCCTCTGCGTTAGTGTTGATGATATTCCACTCTGAGTCTGTCAGGGAAAATCGGTAACGAGCAGTGTACCAAAGAAATCAATACATTCACTAATGTCCTTTCTTCATTGTGATGAGTGAGAGTTTGAATTATGGAGGATTCCTCCTAACATGCCTTTTCGCAGCAGGAACTAACGTACCCATTGAGTGGTGAAGCCTCAAAGTAGCATTTGGCTTTATGTGCCCAAGAGAAATGCTGCAGTCTACTCTGGTACACACATTCAATTTTATGAATGAGCATGAATTTAAAATGAAGAATGGACTTTTCTCCAAAAGCATTTAATTTCCTTTTAATATGCATCTTACTGCTTTTGCCTAGGCAACAGTCTTCTCAATTCTCGCTTTTAACTTTCCCAAGTTGATGCTCCTCATCAAGCGTCCTGCCTTTTAGAATGGTTATAAGAAGAGGTGCTGAGTAGAGTGTTTCAACAATACACTTTCAGCAAGAGACCAGTCACCTAAGCCACCTGGTCCCATATTCCTCTACTATTCGAATCTACTGTCCAAACCTCCTACAATCGGTTCTGTTAATTCAGCTCTGAGGTTGTGTTGTCTTGGTGAGGTGGATTAAAAAAAAAAAAGAATTTTTTATCATTTGCCTTCATAGCCACTAGAATAAAGGACACATTAAGGTTGTTCTGAAATAAATGTAGAAGCAAGCTGGGAGTTGACATCTATGGTCTCTTCCAAAATTGGATCTATTTTTGCTCTTCGATTGATACTCTGGCCAACACGCTGGTCTTTATACTTTGTTTTAAAGTCTAAGGTGTAACTTCTAGGGGGCTTTTTCTCTTTTCTCGCCATACTCACAGACTAGTGACCAAGCTTGCCGCTTGTCTCTAATTCGTTTTAAAGTGGAGAGTCAGGGAAAATTTCAGATAGTCACATGTACCTGAAAAGAAGGGACGTGAGTGGCCTCCATGCACTGTCAGTGTCGAATGTCCTGCTGTGTTCATTTAACTCGGCTGGTGGATTATATAATTTTCTCGGGTTTTTCGTTGGAGATCGATCCCCAGTGGCGTAAGCATGCCATAGGACGCCTTTAGTTGCTTCAGGTTTTAGTATAGTACTCATCTCCACTCACAGGTGTCTTATGGCTTAGCATTTCAGGATAGATCAGGTTGAACTCTTGCTCTCTGTCAGTATTCTCTAAAGTTGCCATTTTCTTCTTTCTTACAGAATGCAATAGTGCTGTACGGGCGACTCCAAGAAGGTAGGTATTGAGAATTTAGTGCATTTGTAAATTTCTGCTCATGCAGGGAATTCATAGCATAGAAAGGGATATGTGGGAGATGCAATAAAGTGAGAATGGGTATTGTGTGAAGTGCTATCTACTCGTTTGGTAAAGATTCCAAATGACGTCTGGAAAAGTCGTACTGCTTCTCCTGTGCTTTAAGCTTGCACGCAGAACTGTTCGGTGCCTTTCTTGGGCGGGATCTATTACACCTGCCACTTTAATCCTTGTGTGGTGATCTCCACCTATCCATGATCAGCTACCAGATTGATTCCTCAATCAACTCCTGTTTCCTCTGCTGAGCATGTGAGCTATGCTGTCTCACTGCTGTTGTGCTGGTCAGTGTGTAGATTAGATCAGTTCAAGCATGTAAATCACATTTTGCGCTTTCTCTGTGTTACTGCGTCTGATACCTGCAAAATAGTCTCATTGAGCGAGGATTTCCACTTTGCATTATTAGACATTTTATATGATAGTCAAGTCGCTAGTTATTAATTAGGGCCTCAAGTTTTATTTCATGAATTTGAGGAAGATCATTCATTTGTTTGCCGCCAAAAGGCTACAGTAGAATCTCCTCTCGTCTCTTTATAATACAGGAACGATGGAATGCCGTGCATCATGGAAACAAAGACAGACAATGAAAAGAAGCATTCCCCCATGCAAAACAGCTGGTGAGGTTTCTCAGGCCGAATTATGCTTTCCTATGCTTGGGGGTGCGAAAGGGCTGATATGCTCTGACATGCCGCTCTATACTACGTAGCCCATTCCAGTATCAGTCAAGGGATTATACTGTGTGTTAGGTGGTTTCTCACCTGAGTCAAACGTGGGCAGGACAAGACCCTTAAAACCCCTGTTCTGTGTTTGATTCCTGTGCATTAGTGTTGATGATGTTCCACTCCTGATGTCTGCCAGGAAAAATCACAGTTAACGAGTGGAGTACCAAAGAAATCAAAATATTCATTCATGTGTTTCTTCGTTGTGATCAATGAGAGTTTGGAATTATGGAGGATTCCTCCTAAATGCCTTTCAGGGGGGGGGGGGAACAAATGTGCCTATCAGTGTTGAGGTCTAAAGTAGCATGGGGCTTTGTATGCATAAGATAAATGCTGCAAGTCTACAAGTGGTAACCATTCAATTTTAAGCCTGAATTGAAAATGGAGAATGGCTGTTTCCAACAAAAGCATTTGATTTCCATTTTAACGTGCATCAGACACCTTTAGCCTAGGCAACAGCCTTCACATTTTAAATCTTGCGCCAACTTTTCCAAGTTGAGGCCCTCGATCAAGCGCTATGCCTTTAAGAATGGTTATCGAAGAGTTGCAGGAGTAGAGTGTTCCAACAACACACTTTCAACATGTGACCCCAGTCAATTAGCCAGTCTGGTCCCAGGTTCCTTCCCATTAGAATCTCCTGTCCCAACCTCCTAAACTCAGTTCTATTAATTCAGCTCTCAGGTTGTATTATCTTGGGAGATGATTAAAAAAATTCTTTTCCATTGGCCTTCAGAGCCCACATAGAACAAAGCACACATTTAGGCTGTTCGGCTATGAATGTAGAAGCAAACATGGGGTTGACACCAATCGTCTATTCCAAAACTGGATCTTTTGTTCTTGCATTGGTAGGCTGGCTGACTCTCTGGGATTTATACTTTGTTTTAAGTAAAAGGAGAAACTGCTAGGGGCTGTTGTCTCTTTTCTCACCATACTTACAAACTAGCAACCAAGCTTTGGCACTTGTCTAAAAATAATTATAAAGCAAGAGTCAGGGTAATTTTCAGATATTCACATGAACTCAAAGAAGTGATGTGGAGTGGCCTCCATGCAGGATCTGTCAGTGCTGAATGTCCTGCTGTGTTCATTTCACACTGCAGGTCGATTAAATAATTTTCTCCTGTTTTGTCTTTGGAGAACGACCTCCCGGAGGTGTAAGAGTACCATAGGAAGCCTTCAGTTGCTTCAGGTTTTAGTGTGTGGTACTCAACTCCACTCACATGTGCCTTTTTTTTTAAATTAAACATTTTATTATACCACTATGAGATATAAAATTGAACATTGTTCATTTTTGGAGGTTTCGGTCACATAGTGTTCCAGCACCCTGCCCACCACCAGCGTCCATTTCCCACCACCAATGTCCCCAATTCCCTCCCCCTTCTCATACCCTGCCTAAATGGCAGGTTCTTTATCTCTTTTCTCTCTCCTCCTCTCTCTCTCTTCCTTCTCTTACACATTGTGGGTTGCACTTACATACAGTTAGAAGCCATCATATGCATTTTTTGCCTGTATTTAATGCTCAGTTCTATGTTGGTATCAGCCCTTTTGACATTTATTCACACATGTTCCCTTCTCTATCTTACCTAACCTCTGACTCCCACACGTTTGTGGTAATTTCCACTTTTGGTAAGATCACCTGATATATGTATGCCATGCAAATAAATGCAGTCATTTTATCACATGTGTCTTAAGGCTTAGCATTTAAGGATAGATCTGATCGAACACATGCTCTCTGTCAGTATTCTCCTTTGGAGTAAAGTTGTCTTTCCTTTCTGACAGAAGGCGATGGTGTGCATGTGTCTTCAAGAAGGTAGGTATTGGAGAATTGAAAAGCATTGTAAATTTCTGCTCCTGCAGGGAATTCAAAGCACAGAAAAGGGTATGTGGGCTAAGCAATAAAATGAGAATCAGGATTGTGTGAAGTGCTGGAGACTGCTCCTGTGCTTTAAGCGTGCACGCAGTACTGTTTCGTGCTCATTTGGGGATCTATTACACCTGCCTCTTTAATCTCGTGGGGACCTCCAACAATCCATGATCAGCCACCCGATTTATTCCTCAATCAACTTCTTGTTTCCTCTGCTGAGAATGTGAGTTATGCAGCTCAATGCTTTTGTGCTCGTCAGGATGCAGATTAGGTCAGTTCAAACATGTAAATTCACATTTGCGTGTCTCTGTGTTTCTTGTCTGATACCTGTAAGTAGTCTCATAGAACAGGATTTTCACTTTGTCGTGTAAGACATTTTACATGACAGTTGAGTTGCTAGTTATTAATTAGAGCCTCAAGTCATCAACCGACATTCTTTTTCTGTTTAAGCCCATGATTCTTAAAAGTAGTATGTGGAGCTTAATGTTTGCAGTGAAAGCTTTTAGTTTTCACTTCATGTATTTCATGACGATCATGCGTTTGTTTGCCACAAAGGATACGGTAGAATCTTTTCTCACCTCTTCATAATATAGGAACAAAGGAAAGCCGAGGACCATGGAATCAACGACAGACACTGAAAAGAAGCCTTCCCCACGCAAAACTGAAGGTGAGCTTTTAAAGCCCGGATTACGCTTCCGTGAGCTTGAGGGGTGGGGTGGGCTGTTATATGTGACTTTGTGCTGCTCTGCCATGCGGCGTTGGACTCCCGACCCATTCCTAGTGTTGCTCAAGGGATTATACACTGTGTTATGTGGTTTCTCACCTGAGTCGAACAGGGCAAGACAAGATCCCTGAAACCTCAGTTCTGTGTTTTGTCCCTGTGTGTTATCGTTGATGATGTTGCACTCCTGACCTCTCTCAGGGAAAATCCCGTAACGAGTGATGTACCAAAGAAATCAAACCATTCACTCATGTCGTTTCTTCATGGTGTTGAGTGAGAGTTTGGAATTATGGAGGATTCCTCCTAATATGACTTTGTGCAGCAGAAACAAAGGTGCCTATGCAGTGGTGAGCTCTAAAGTAGCATGTGGCTTTATGTGCATAAGAGAAATGCTGCAAGTCGACATGTGGTATGCACATTCAATTTTAAGCAAGTGAGCATGAATTTAAAAAGCAAAAATGGCCATTTCACCAAAAGCTTTAGATTTCTGTTTTATTGTGCACCCTTTGCCTTTTGCCTAGGTAACAGCCTTCATGTTTTTAATATCACTTTAACATTCCCAAGTTGATGCTCCTCATCAAGCGCCTTGCCTTAAAGAATGGTTATAGAGAACAGGTGCAGGAGTAGAATGTTCCAACAACACACTTTCAGCAGTGACCCCAGTCACTTTTACCGCCTGGTCCTAGATTCCTCTCCCCTTAGAATCTCCTGTCCCAACCTCCTACAATCAGTTCTGTTAACTCAGGTCTCAGGTTGTGTTGTTTTGGGGAGGTTATTCATCGTGTTGAGTGAGAGTTTGAAATTATGTGTAGCATGTGGCTTTATGTGCGTAAGAGAAATGCTGCAAATCAACAGGTGGTCCGCACATTTTAAGCAAATGAGCATGAATTTAAAATGCTACATATCTATAGTTCTTACAGCATAGCTTTTGAGGATAGGTAGAAAGTGCTTTTGCTCTCTGTCAGTTTTCTTTTATTGAAGTTCTCTTTTTCTCTTTTTTGACAGGAGACTATGCTGCTGAAAATGTTTCTTCAAGCATGTAAGTGATGATTGATAGAAAAGCATTTGTAGATTTTACAAATGCAGGGAATTCATAGCCAAGAAAGCAACACGCATTTTGAATTTATTTGAGTGGGTATTGGCCCCCTGAGTTTCTTTCTTACACTTTTTATGTTAAATAAATAAAAAAAAACATGGCAAAAAAAAAAACACGGCAGAGCCTGGCAAGCTACCCGTGTTTTATTTATTATGCCCAAAACTAGTAATAATTATGCACCTCAATTCCATGACTTGAAGAATGGTTTGAGGCTCTTCCTGTTCTGGAGCAAGCAGATGCTCTTGGGCTACACTTGCTTGCGACAGAACATATGGAGATGTTACTGGTGCCCGCTCGAGCAAATCAATGAACAACGGGAAGACAGTGATACAGTGATACAGTGATTGTGTTAAGTACTATCTACTTGGTTGGTCCACTAGTCCAAAAACATCTCTTAAAAGTTGCTGTGCTTCTACTGTTCACTCATTATGGAACTGTGGCTCAAGTGGTCAGGGGTTTATTACTGCCACATCCGTAATCACATGTGAGTTTCCTACAAATTATCCATGACCAGCTGCCTGGTTACAAAATCAACTTCCGGTTTTCTTTACTGAGAATGTGAGATATGGGGACAAATTTCTGTTGTGCTTATACAGGTTCAGATTGGATCACTTCAAACCTGTAAAGTCAAATATGTGTTTCTCTGTGATGAACATATTCCTAGAATCTCCATGACCTCAACTACTATAGCTAATATAATTGATCATGGCAGTGTAAAGGTCTTGCTTGCTGACACCATCAGAGTTGTAGGCATCTCCTATATCTTTGGTTCAAACAGACTATTTTCAAACAGATACACATTTTCAATTTTTAAAATTTTATAATTTATTATAGCACTGTGAGATATACAATTACAAAGATGTTCATGATTGGGTTTCAGTCATATAGTGAAACCCATCTCTACATCCATCCCTTCCACCACCAATGTCCCCAGACTCCCTCCCCACACAGACTGCCTCTATAGTAGGCACTTTTCCTCCTCCTCTTCTCAATCTCTCTGTTTCTCCCTTATCTTACACATTGGGTAAGATACACAATATCTTAAATACATTTAAGGGTTACCATGTATATCCCTTTGCATACATTCAATGCCCAATTCTACACTGGTGTTACCATTTCTAACAATTAGTAGAAACTGTAATATATTTATATCCCACAAATAAATGTAGTCACTCATATATGTCCTTTTCCTTCTGACTAATTTCACTCAGCATGATACTCTCTATGTCCATCCATTTGTAGTCTAATTTCATGGTTTCGTTTTCCTGACAGCTGCATAGTATTCCATTGTGTAGATGTACCATAGTTTCTTTATCCAGTCTTCTGTCCTCAGGCACTCAGGTTATTTCCATGTTCTGTCAATTGTGAATAGTGTTATGATGAATCTAGAAATGCAGATCGTGTTTCTACTGTGTATTTTTGGGTCTCAGGTTATTTTCCCAGGACTAGTAACTGCTGGGTCAAATGGGAGTTCAATATCTAGCTTTACAAGGAATGTCCATATTGTTTTCCAAAAGGGCTGGACCAGTCAGCATTCACACCAACAGTGAATGAGAGTTCCTTTCTCTCCAGATCCACACCAGCACTGGTTGTTCTTGCTCTTTTGGATATGTACCAGTCTTTGTGGTGTGAGATGTTTCTTATGGCTTTGATTTGCATCTCTCTGATGAATAATGATGAGAAGAGCACTTTTTATATGCATTTGGCCTTTCAAAGGTCTCTTTGTGAAAGTTTCTGTTCATTTCTTCTCCTTTTTAGTGGGGTTGGATATTTTTTCTTGTAAAGTTCTACCAATATCTTGTATATCTTTGATCACTTGATCACTTGATCACTTGAATCCCGTTATTCATCGATTTGCTCGAGCGGGCGCCAGTAACATTTCCATTGGACCCTATCACGTGCCAATGTAGCCCAATGGCATCTGGTTGATTCAGGAATATGAAGAGCCTCAAACCGTTCCTTCAGGGTCTTTACCAAGAAGTCTGATCATCTTGAGGATGGGCGGCCACGTGATCTTTTGACATCCCTTTGGATCCAGTCGGTAATGGCTCTAGTCCAGCGGTTGTCTCCAAATCGCATTACATGTCCAGCCCATCTGATTTCCGATGCCTTGGCAAACGAGACAGCGTCCCTGATTCTGGAATAGCGATGGAGGTCAGAACTCCGGATTCCTTCTCTCACTTGAGTGAGGCGTTATATTCCAAGCATAGCTATTTCGATTCCTCTCTGGGAGACCGAATAGCATTCTCATCCTGCTTTCATAGGGCCCAGGTCTCTGAGGCGTATGTTAATGCAGGGAGAATAGTGGAGTAAAAGAGATGTGCCCGGAGCCAGAGGTTCTTTGTCCTTTTAGCTATTTCTATATCTTTGATAGTGAGCCTTTATCATATGGGTATTGAGCAAATAATCATTCTGTGGGCTGTCTTTGTATCTTGGTCACCATTTATTTTGAGGTGCAGAAGATTTTCAGTTTCATATAATCCCATTTGTTTATCTTTGCTTCCATTTGCTTTGTCAGTGGTGTTACATCGTTGAAGATGTCTTTGGCTTCGATATTTTTTCTAGAGGGTTTTTCCTATGTTTTCTTTGATGTGCCTTATAGATTCATACCTGATGGAGATCTTTGACCCATTTTTGATCTGACTTTTGTACAAGCTCTTAGAAGCAGGTATAATCATTTTTTTCACATGTAGCTGCTCAGTTTTCCCAAGCACCAATTTTGGAAGAGTCTTTCTTTCCTCCACTTAATTTCTTTGCATGGTCAGTACTTTCTGAGTCAGTTACATTTTATTCATTTATATATTATTTATTTGTTTGTTTATTTGTTTGTTGTTTATTTTATTTTTTGCTTTTTGGTTCACACCTGGCAATGCTCAGGGGTTACTCCTGGCTCTGCACTCAGGGATTACTCTTGGCGGTGCTCAGGGGACCATATGGGATGCTGGAGATTGAACCTGGGTCGGCCACATGTAAGGCAAACGCTCTACCAACGGACTATCGCTCAGGGCCCTGAGTTACATTTTTAGATCATGTTGTCCTTTTGTGCAAGAAGATACCTTGGGGATGCCTCTAAGTGAGGAAAGGTTCTGCTGGAAGTAAATAGTTAGCCTGTTGTCCTCAGAACTGGCCTTAAACAGCTTGATATTCCTTGAAACTCCTACTCAGGCTGAGGAAAACTGTCCAGAATATCTAGTATGACTATGCTGAATTTCCAATTCCTTTTCCAAATCTCCTCTCATGGATGCCTCAGGGGAAAAACTTTTTTATTAAAATCATTAGCTAGAATTCAAAATGCTAATTTTTCTTATGTAATGTGTAGCAGTGGGTCACCACTTACCAGAGGGTATCTTACCAGAGCGATGGAGAAAGGTGTTGATAGTACATCTCATCATGGTACCTGTCTGCTGGCTTCATGTAGACTAGGTAGAGCCAGTACAGGACTAGTCAAAGTCAGGCTTAACCTCTTAATTTTCTGCTCCGATTTGGATGGATAGCATCATGATGGATGATATGTGCAGTGAAATTTACTGTTCTTGCTCTGTCTCTCATCAGGTTCACAGCTGACACGCATGACCTGATCACTTCTTTTCCTGTAATGTCATGCTTATTAGAAAAGTATATAGGATTTAAGAGATGAAGGGGAAAATTACACTCTTATTTCTTTATATGGCATTGTGCTAAGGATGTATTAAATTTTAGTGATGTACAATGTTAAAATTAAAGTTTTTCCCTCACATTTCTAATATTGACAAATAGCCAACTCAAGAAGGAAAGGGAGCATGAAGAAAAGCCATCCACCCGGAGATCAGCACGCAGTGTCAGGTAAGTGCCCAGACGCTAAAGTGGTCACAACTGTGTGTCAAACTGAATGTATGAAAGGGGAAATTTTTGATGGAAAGAAATAGAATCAAAGTAAAATTATGTGGAGATCTTGTTCAGTATTTCAGAGTAAGCTTTTTTATAATGTTAGGAAATTACTTCTGTGATGACATTCTGCTTTGAATAAATCCACACATTAGTCAGTCATGAACTCTAAAATAGTTTATCAAATTATTCATTAGAAGTAGCATTGCAAGCTGGAGTGTAAAGTGGCAGTTAGTAAAAACAAAATTAAATATGACATAAAGGGACTTGACATTGAAATCTGTTTTTTTGGGATTTCAAGTTGATGCAGTATAGTCAATGAAAATTGAGGGTCCTGGATATTTTCTCAGTGTAAATGTACTCTGTCAGAAAATTGGGATCTGAAGGGGAGATCACATTGGCCTATACAGAAGAGCAGGAAGGGAAGATTTGTAGCTCTGAGCAATGTTATCCAATACAATTTAGGGATAGATTTTAGATATTAGCCCTGGACATAAGAATACTCTGTCTCGGGAGCCTTGTTCATAAATATATGTGTTTACACATCAAAGTACCTGAAATTGTCTTATTTGCAACATCCTTTCATATATAATTTTGACTGAAGCACCGATTTTCTAGAAACCAAGGATTTCTCGTAAGAAAAGTTAAAAGAAGGCAAAGAAGAAAATGGGAACCCCCAAATCAGTTCCCCCCCATCAGGATATAGTTTCCTTTCTAAAATTAGCTTGACAAACAAATATATAGTCAAAACAAAAGCAAATGAAATAATCAGATTTCTATCCACAGGTCAATTCATGATAATTGCTATGTCTCACAAAGATGTTACTAATGCCATTGTTTGCTGTGCTTTTTAGTGCCTGTTGAACCTTCCATGTTGCTGTTTAGGCTCATTAAGCTTGGTGGACTTTTATGCATCTTTCCAGTTTGACTTGCTATGATGATATTGAAATTTGAAGGATCAAACACTGCCAATTATGCAGTTACCTGGCCACTTAGTTTCATGGGTCATGAGCTATAGATCTGGGATAGTTTGCTGGACTGGCACTTTAATGAGGTTCATTTGAGGAGCTAGCCATTTCTATGTTGGACTGTCACTATCACTATCACTATCTTTTCATTCATCATCTATTTGCTCAAGTGGGCACTAGTAATATCTCCATATGTCCTGTCTCATGCTAGAGCCAAGGGCATTTGCCCGCTCTAGGAACATAAAGAGCCTCAGACAATTATATTAGGTCATGAGAATGACCCAATATCATTGTTACTGGTATTTGGCATTTCAAACACAACATGGGCAGCTTGCCAGGCTTGCCGTTTGGGTGGCATACTCTTGTAGTCACCTCTAAATACAGCATTTATTGATGAACCGCGAGGCCGCTTGTAGCGCCGCGATACGGGCTGTGATAGGCTCATCTGCTGCTGGGTGGAGTTCTGACGAGAGGGAAATCCGATGTGGAAGATGGCGGCCCTTGTGGAGGGTGGGAGGGGTCGTCTGGCTTGTTGTGAGGCCCTGCTGGGGTGGTGAGCCACGGCTAGAACCCAACATCCCTCCCTGGACGCCTCATGAGCGGCTGGGCACAGGGAGAGCAAGTAGCAGCTCTGCCCCATGTCTTTAAGTCTCTGCATCAGCATACATAAATGTGTGCTACTGAGTCTTCAGGAAGCAAAGGGAATCTGTGCACACCTATAACTAGAATGCCCCAAAGTGCTCAGCCTGAACTAGCTATTTTTTTTTGCTGGTTACAAGTTTATTTTTATTATTTATTTTTTTAAGTATTTTATTATACCACCGTGAGATATACAAATAAAAAAGATATACAATTAAAAAGTTAATATTTGGGTTTTGGTCATACAGTGTTCCAGCACCCGGTCCCTCCACCAGTGCCCATCTCCCACCACCAACGTCCCCGGTTCCCTCCCCCTTCCCCAGCTCACCTCCATAGCAGGTTCTTTATTTCCTTCCCTTTTCTCTCTTTCTCTTTTCCTTCCCTTCCAGACTATGGATTACAGAACATACATTAAAAGGTTGTCATGTGTATCCTTTTGCCTCTATTTAATGCTCAGTTCTAGGTTGGCATTAGTACCCTCGACAATTATTAGCACACTGTTCCATTTTCTGTGTTACCTAACTTCTGACTCCCACACGTTTGTGATAATTTCCACCTTTGACAAGACCTCCCTATATATGCTTCACTTGACCTTGGATATTGGTATCATAATATGTACATATATATTTATGCCATGCAAATAAATGCCGTCATTCTGTATCTGTCTCTCGGCCTTCTGGCTAATTTCGCTCAACATAATCTTCTCCATGTCCATCCATTTATAGGCAAATTTTATAACTTCATTTTTCCTAACAGCTGCATAGTATTCCATTGTGTAGATGTACCAAAGCTTCTTTTATCCAGTCATTGATTTTCGGGCACTCTGATTGCTTCCAGAGTCTGGCTATTGTGAATAATGCTGCTATGAACATAAAAGTAGGGATGGTGTTTCCGCTGCGTATTTTTGGTTTCCCAGAGTAGATTCCCAGGAGTGGTATGGCTGGGTCAAATGGAAGTTCATTTTCTAGTCTTTGGAGGAAAGTCCATATTGTTTTCCAGAAAGGCTGTACCAGCCAGCATTCCCACCAGCAATGGATGAGTGTCCCCTTTTCCCCACATCCACGCCAGCACTTGTTGTTCTTGCTCTTTTGAATATGTGCCATTCTCTGTGGTGTAAAGTGGTATCTCATTGTTGTTTTGATTTGCATCTCTCTGATGATTAGTGATGATGAGCATTTTTTCATATGTTTTTTGGCCATTCGAATTTCTTCCTTGCTGAAGTTTCTGTTCATTTCTTCTCCCCATTTTTTTGCATACAGGTATTACCTGTTGGAAAGTGACGGAATGAGACTGTCATCAAATTCATTAAATTCAAACACATAGTTTCATGTAGTCCCATATGTTTATCTTTTCTTCTAGTTGCTTTGTTAGTGATGTTTCACCTTTGAAGATGCCTTTAGCTTCAGTGTCGTGGAGGGTTTTTTCTATATTTTCTTCAATGTGTTTATGGATTCAAGTCTGATATTGAAATCTTTAATCCATTTTGATCTGATTTTTGTGCATGGTGTTAGGAGGTCCAAATTCATTTTTTTACATGACACTGCCCAGTTTTCCCAACACCACTTGTTGAAGAGGCTTTCCCTTACTCCATTTTGGACTCTGCACCTTTATCAAAGATTAAATGATCATGTGTTTGAGATTGGGTGTCAGGATACTCAATTCTATTCCATAGGACCACAGATCTGTTTTTATTCCAATACCATGCTGTTTTAATTACTACTGCCTTGTAGTACAGTTTGAAGTTGCGAAAGGTGATACCTACCATCTTTTTCCCGAGGATTGCTTTAGCTATCCATGGGAGTTTATTGTTCCATACAAATTACAGGACAGTTTGGTCAGTTTCTTTGAAGAATGTCATGGGTATCCTTACAGGAACTGCATTGAATCTATACAGAGCTCTAGGGAGTATTACCATTTTGACAATGTTGATTCTCCCCATCCATGAGCAGGGAATATATTTCCATTTCCTCGTGTCCTCTTTTATCTCTTAAAGCAGTGTCTTGTAGTTTTCTTTGTACAGGTCCTTTACACACTTGGTTAAGTTGATTCCTAGGTATTTGCTTTTCTGTTGCACAATTGTGAATGGAATCGTTTCCTTAATATCCCTTTCTTCTCTTTTGTTATTTGTATTGTTCTATATAATTTTAAACGTCATGGGTTTCTTTATAGAGACACCAATGAATCTGTATAGTAATTTGGATTAGTCGTCATTTTGACAATATTAATATTTTCAATTATTTAAAAGGGACTGTTTCCATTTCCTTTGTCTTCTTTAGTTTCTGTTAGCAGTTTACTTATTTATTTTTTTTTTTATTTGTAGTAAAATCAGATTTATTGTGAGACTTTCAGGGAAGGGGAGGAGGGAGAGAATGTGAGAGTGAAAGAGAGTAACTCATTGAAGAGAAAAGGTGGGCTTCTCCAAAATTGGTCCCATTACATATTTCAGCATTAGATATGGAAGCATGAAAGTGCACATCCCAAGAGGTCAGGTGTAGGTGCCACATGTTCTCAGCCATGTGGGCACAAGCAGGACATGGATCAGGTACCAGATGCGCCAATATTTTTCTTCTAGTTTTCTTTCTATAAGTCTTTCACCAGTGGCTAAACTGACTCCAAGGTAATTACACGTTTGAGGCACATTGTGAATGGGATTTCTTTCTCTCTCTCTTTGTTTCATATTTTGCACATAGGAATGCCATGGATTTCTTCATACTAATTAAGTATCCTGATACATTACTGCACAGATTCATTGCTTTTTAGGAACATTCATCAATATGGTGAAAACCTTTTACTGTGAACCCAAAAGCTAATGTCATAGTTAATCTTGTAAAGCTGAAAGTCCTTCCTCTAACATCAGGGTCAAGGTCATGTTTTCTATGCTCTCACCAGTCATTCAACTTAGTATCGAAATCCTTGGTCTGGTACCTAAACAAGAGCTATTAAGGTTGTCTAGATTGGAAGTAAAGTTTAATTATCACTATTTTCCAGAGCACATATTAATCAAAAGATCTGTATATTTTTCATGCACTATCATCTATTATAGACATACCATGTATCCCATGTCTCTCTTCCATCATAATTTTGAATCTGAATCATGAACTGTACAATGGATCTGTATTGTATTATGATCCATGTAATTTTTTCTGTATTGGTTTCCTAATAAGTTTACCTGCTAAATATTTGTAGAAATATTCTCTCAATGACCTAAATCAACATTAATGTTGATTTAAATCAACATTAATAATGTTGACCTAAATCAACATTATTTTTATATCTTGTAATCTAGCATATCTTCCCTCCAATTATTTGTATATCTCTCAAATTCACCCACTACAGAATGCTCAACAGGCAAATATGACCATAAGCCAGTCTCTAAATCCTATTACTTTTTAGACCTACAAAGTGACAGAAGTCTTTCAAATTTCATTAGCCCTTTCTACAATTTTCTGTGGATACTAAATACTCACTGACAGATGCCTCCCATTCAATCCCATATTTTAGATGACTAAGCAATGTAATATGTGCTACTATCTTCTTTTCCCGTAGCCTTCCTACAGCCTCTGCCCTGTTCTGCCCCTATCCTCTTTGAACTGCATAATGCAGTTTAAGTCTCAGCTCTGGTGTTATCTTCAAAAATCCATATTACTTAGTATGAAATTAATAATTGACTGCTAAGTAAAATGAATAACATATGTTTGTATGATATTGTCCTTTAGACTCTTGGAGCAAAAGAGAAGACAGTAAAGAAATAATATATGTCCAAATGAGGAAAATAGTCCATGACTTACTGTCAGTCATTGGATTATTATTTATCTGGTCAAGATAACACTGAAGAATGGGGAAATAAAATTGAAGGCACATTTTATTTAAAAAATGACTTTATCATAGCAATATCGAACATTTAAATTTAAATTAATTTTTCTATGAAAAGAAAGTGCTAAGAATGGTTGATGCTCAGGAAAAGGGTGGGCAAGTGGTGGAAGCAGAGGATTATTGGAAGGATCTCTAGGGGAGTGGTGGAGGGAAGAGGACTACTTGGTGGGAAGCTTGTGCTGGAACATTATATGCATAAACCCAATTATCAAATGTAAGCCATTTTAAACCAATGTGCTTAAAAAAGATTAGATCACCGTCACTGTCACTGTCTTCCCGTTCATCATTGATTTGCTCAAGTGGGCACCAGTAACATCTCCATATGTCCTGTCTCATGCTAGTAGAGCCCAAGGCATCTGCCTGCTCCAGGAACATAAAGAGCCTCAAACTATTCCATCAGGTCATGGGAATAAGGTCTATAATTGTTACTGGTATTTGGCATATCAAATACGACACAGGTAGCTTGCCAGGCTCTGCCGTGCGGGTGGCATACTCTTGTAGTCACTTCTGATCTCCAGCATTTATTGATGAACCCGTGGCTGCTAGTGGCTACAGAAGCCGGGCTGTGATCAGCATTTCTGCTGGGTGGAGTTCTGATGAGAGGGGGAGTCGGGTGTGGAAAATGGCATCCCATATGGTCCCCTGAGCACCGCCAGGAGTGATTCCTGAGTGCAGAGCCAGGAGAAATCCCTGAGCATTGGCGGTTTGACCCCAAAAAGCAAAAAAAAAAAAAAAAAATGGCAGCCCTCACGGAGTGGGTGTTGTCTGGCTTCTTCGCGAGGCTCTGCTGGGGTGGTGGTCTAGGGCTAGAACCCGCCATCCCTCCCAGGCGCATTGTGAGCTGCTGGGAACAGGGAGAGCCGGTAGCAGCTCTGCCCATGTCTGTGAGTCTCTGGATCAGCATGCCTGGGCCAGATTTGAAAAAGACTGCTGCAGGGTTAGATAGTTAAGTAAAACATTTCAGAGTAGTATATTCAGAGTAGTGTATGCTCTACGTGAATAAAGACATCAAAAGCAAATAGTAATGGTTAGAGCACTGAGTAATATTGCAGTGAAGTTCATTGTGCTGTTCAAATGGCAGTATTATACAATAATGAACATATAATGTGACTATAATTTTATGTATCGTAGTTATGTTTTCCTGACTTTTTTGTTTAATGATGTTGGGTGGAAAAATTTGTGAATGAAAGAAATGTTTGTATGATTTGAAAGTGGAAAATTTTGAGTTGATCCCCAAATATCTGGTAATTTCTGTAATTATAAACATTTCCAAACAGGTGGGTATGTATTCAGTTCAAGTAAGTTTACCTTCAATTCTCATTCATAGAACATTATTATGTTTTCCTTAGACTGTACTGAAAAACTGCTAACCATCTCTCTCATCTCATCTCACCTAATAACATGTTTAGATTTGTTGCCTGAACTAAAGTTAGAAATGACATCAGAAAATGATCATGCAAAAGCCTAAAAGAAGGAAGGTGATAAGCAATCACCAACAGGTATGTAAAAAATGTAAACTATAACATTTGATATTTTAATTGATATTGCTTTTGTTTAATACATTTCTTCTCTGTAGTGCACATGGGGCCAATCTCCAAGAGCTCATACCTTAGGACATATCTAAAATGTCATACATTACAGATATAGATATCATACCAAGTAACCTCTAAGACCACAATGGCATGAAGGGTAGAAATAACCCATAAAAAAGAAGATGGGAAAGACTCCAGCACCTGAAAGCTGAACAAAATACTGCTAAATAATAACTGCTCACAAAAATCTTCAAGAGAAGCTAGCAAATTGAAATCAGCAGCATATTAAAAGGACCATAAGTGACCATGAAGTGACATACACCCAGAGATGCCTACATGCTTCAACACACACAAATCATCACCCCTTTAATACCTTGCTTTCCTATTCATCCTGTAATATAAGTAAACTAATTAATAGCATCCTGCATTTCTCCTTTTCCTGACTTATTCCACTTAACATGATATCCTGTAGTTTGAGGAAGATTTCTTTCTCAGTGAGTAATGTGCTTTTGCTGTTTCTTTGAAGCTGCATTGTATTTCATAGTGTATATATACCCATGCCTTTGTAATCCTCTCATGTGTTACTGGAAGTCTAGCCTGATTCTATATTCTAGCTATTATATTAAGTGCTGTAGTGGTGTGCATGTGTCCTTTTGAATGAATGGGTCTGTGTCCTGGGTTAGATAACAAGAAGTGGAATTGCTGTGCCATATGGAAGCTATATTCTTACTTTTATGAGACTGGTACTACATCAAATGCACATTTTTTCATGTCAAAGGCAGCATGGCCATTGCTAAAAGACAGTTAACTGAGCGGGGAAAAATATTGGAGACCAACACATGAGATAGCAGATTGTTATGCAAGATATGTAAAGTACTCAAAGAGTAACAATGAAAAAATACAAAACCCTATTAAATTATTAACAATGCAAAAAGAACAGATAAAAAAGACTCAGACAGATGTTCAGTTATCTCATGAAAATGTGCTCCTCACCACTTGTTACCAGATAAATCCAAATCAAGTTGATAATGAGATATCATCTCACAGAAGTGAGATTGGCAATGATTAATAAATACTGTTCGCTGATTGTGTTGGTGAGGTTGTTGTGAGAAATATCTCATCCATTGCTGGTGGGAATGTTGCCAAGTTCAACCTGTAAGTAAACATATTTTCCCCAAGGGATCACTTTATTTTATATATTTTTTATTCTCTTTTTTTTCAATTTATTATTCCATCATGAAATATACAATTACAGATGTTCATGATTGGATTTCAGTCATACAGTGTTCAAGCAGTTGGCCCTCCACCACTACCCTATTCCCACCACCAATGTCACAAATTCCCTCCTCCCTCCCCAACCTGCCTCTATAGCAGGCACTTTTCCTTTTCTTCTCTCTCTTCCTCTCTCGCTCTCCCTCTCTCTCTCCTCTTATACATTGTGACTTTCCCTACTGACATTTAGGGTTTATCATGTTTATCCCTTTGTGTACATTCAGTGCTCAGTTCTAGTCTGGCATTACCATTTCCCACAATTAATAGAACACTGGTATATATTTTATATCCCATTAATGAATGCAGTCATTCTTTATCTGTTCTTTTCCTTCTTATTAATTTCACTCAGCATGATAATCTCCATGTCCACCCATTTTCAGGTAAATTTCATGACTTTGTTTTTTCTGACAGCTGCAAAGTAATCCATTGTGTAGATGGACCACAATTTTTTTTTAGCCAGTCTTCTGTTATCAGGCATTCAGGTTGTTTCCAGATTATGGCTATTGTGAATAGTGCTGCAGAATATAGAAGTGCATATAGTGTTCCTGCTGTGTGTTTTTGCATCTCAAAATCCTCCTCAAACTACATGAAATCTTCCTCAAACTACAGGATATCATGTTAAGTGGAATAAATCATGTTAAGTGAAATAAAAAAAGAAACAGCAAAAGCACAGTATTTGTGAACAGTATTTGTATTGCTGGATCAAAATGGGAGCTCATATCAAGTTTTTTGGAGGAATATCCATAATGTTTTCCAAAAGGACTGGCTGTACCAGTCGGCATTCCCACCAACAGTGAATGAGAGTCCCTTTGTCCCTGCATCCATGCCAGCACAGTTGTTCTTGCTCTTTTGGATGTTTACCAGTCCCTGTGGTGTGAGCTTGATTGGGGAAGGTGATATTTCCCATCATCTTTTTCCCATCTTCCTTGCTAAAACAAGGATTGCTTTAGCTATCTCGGGTGGTTTATTATTCTGTACAAATTTCAGGAGTGTTTGGTTAATATCTTTGAAGAATGTCATGAATATGTAAGGAAGCATTTTTAGTTAGTAAGTTATTAAGGTGATAATGCTTTTTCTTAATATCAAACTTTCATTAAAGGTTGCAAAAGAGAAGAAAATGAGCAAGCACAGTGTAACAGGAAAATCAGAAGACACAAATGATGTGGCTCCTGAAAGCAGTGAATTAATTCAGCAAAGGAAGAATGGAAAACCAGACAACCAGAAGTTTTCTACTGTAAAGAAAGAAGATTCAGAAAGGTAAACAAAGAGCAATAAAGAATGATTAGCTAATGGTTAATTTCCTATAAAGGTCTAGTTTGTAAATCTTCACTGTCTTCCCGTTCATCATCGATTGGCTTGAGCTGGCACCAGTGGCGTCTCCATATGTCCTGTCTCATGCTAGTAGAGCCCAAGGGCACCTGCTTGCTCCAGCAACATAAAGAGCCTCAAACCGGTTCCATCAGGTCATGGGAATGAGGTCTAAAATTGTTGCTGGTATTTGGCATATCAAATACGACACAGGTAGCTTGCCAGACTCTGCCGTGCATGTAGCATACTCTTGTAATCATCTCTAAATCCAGCATTTATTAATGAACAGCGCGGCCCCAAGTGGATACGCGAACCAGGCTGTGATAGGCTGGTCTGCTAGGTGGAGTTCTGACGAGAGGGAAATCCAGATGTGGAAAATGGAGGCCCTCATGGAGGTGGGGGATCATCTGGCTTGTTCCAAGGCTCTGCTGGGGTGGTGGGCCAGGGCTAGAACCCGCCATCCCTCCTAGAACCTGCCATTCTGGTATTTTTGTTATTTTTAAGATGCATTTTTGGTATCTCAATAAAACCATATCATTCAAGCATTAAAATGAGCATAGTGAGTGAAAAAAGACATTTTCCCATTTACAATTAAGGGAAACTCAAATTATTTATGAAGGAAATTCAATAACACTTTCAGTATTTCAAATATTTCTTTTTTGTTATCTCAAGAGCTTCCAGAAGCATATTGTTGAGAAAAAATCTAGACAGGTATAAATGCACCTTCTCAAAGCTAGAGTAGCTAAGAAGCATAGCCAGATGTTGCCTTAGGACCAAGTACAAGCTAGTTCTTTCTCTTAGAATTATTTCTTTTTCATTGTTAAGAATCAATTTTTGATATAATGACTTTTTATATAATTTATCATGAATTTAATGACGATAGATTGGGTGACATGTTCAAAAATGTTAACAAAAATGGTTTGATCTTACATCACCATCCCCAAAGTGCCCAAGACATTCTATAGCTCTTAGCAAGCATAGATGAACTTTTTCTTCTGCCTGTTGTACAATCTTACATCCTTTACAGGGAAGAGTCTATTTAGTTCCCAAAACATTTTTCATATAATTATAATTGTTTTGTTGTTATTGAATTTTGTAAACAATTTATACAGCTTGTGTAATATTAGCTTTTTATTTGATAAGTTCTGTGCAAATATTTTCTCCTACCATTAGGGTTTCTTTCTCATTAACCTAAGGTTGTTTTCTTGTCATTTAAAACTTTTTTGGGGGCCAGAGTGATAGTCCAGGGGTAGGGCATTTGCCTTGCATGTAGCAGGATCGGGGTTCGATCCCTGGCATCCCATATGGTCTCCAGGCGCTAGGAGTAATTCCTGAGTGCAGAGCCAGGAGTAACCCCTGAGCGTTGCTGGGTGTGACCCAAAAGCAAAAACAAATGCATAAACTACTACAGTAAAGAAAAACACTAGACAATAAAATTCCTTTAAAATAAAACTTGATCATTGGTATAGTACCTTTGTAAATAAAAATGTTTTGGTTTGTTGACTTTGCCAATGAAGTTGAATTATTGAAGAAAAGCTGAGTTTTGTGCTGTGAAGAGTCCTAACTATGCTTTCTCGATGTGTTTTTATGGATTCTATTGCACACAATCACAGGATCTTAAATCACACCACTTGAATATACTTTGTATATGGTGTGAAACATAGTATAGTTTCATTATTTTTCCATGTGGCTATCAATTTTTGCAAAAAAAAATTGGTTGAAGAGTCTTTCCTTGTTCCACATCACATATCCAGTCCTTTGTCGTAGCATTCTATTGGAATATTGGTCTGAGGTTCCAGTACCATACCTTTTGATGCCTATAACTTTAAAATAGCATTTAAAATCAGTAAATGCAATACATCCCCTTTTTTTTCTATTTTTCCAGAATTTCTTTTCCTATTTTAGATAACATATTATTTGATATAAATTAAGAACATAGTCAA